>JANLJB010000796.1:0-21318 GCA_026212285.1 Bursera cuneata
ATAAGAAATGTTTATGTGTACGCGTAAAATATTGAATTTATGAAACGTACCTAAGGAAGCATGTGAGCAGAATATATAAAACTTGGCATCAGCATCAAAAGAAGTCAAAAAAAGGAAGTTTTAGCCCTCAGCCATCCGCGTATATGACTTCATCAATACCGCTTAAAAGGAAATCAAAAGCTTCTTCAAATCTCATATTCATTAGTTTCAAGTAACCACATTTCTACATTTCTGCTTCAATTGAATCCAATCAATGGCGCCTGATCATCAACAGAAAATTCATCCAGTCCAGGAAGATGTTGAGGCTGCGCACGCACATGCACAGACGCCAGCAACGGCTCCACTGGTGCCCCCAGGCATGCCGAAATCCGATAAATCCGGTTCACCGGAGCAGGAGTATCCACCTTTCCGACGTACCATTCCTGTCATGCACTCAAAACCACCCAAGAAGAGAAGATGCACTTGCTGCAGATGCTTGTGTTGGACCATTTCTCTCCTTCTACTGCTAATACTTATCATAGCAATCGTCGTTGGAATCCTCTTCCTCGCCTTTCGACCAAAACTACCAAAATACTCTGTAGACAAAATGCAAATTACCCAGTTCGCTTTCAATGGCGATTCGAGCTTACAGGCCACTTTTAACGTCACAATCACTGCCACAAACCCCAACAAAAAAATAGGTATATATTACGAAGGAGGGAGCCATATAAGCGTGTGGTACACAGACACAAAACTATGTGAAGGCTCGATGCCAAAATTCTACCAGGGTCACCGTAACACAACAGTGCTTAATTTGCCATTGACGGGACAAACACAGAACGCTACTGCTTTGGCTACGTCGCTAACAGAGCAGCAGCAACAGACGGGGAACATACCACTGAATCTTAAGGTTAATCAGCCAGTGAGGATCAAGCTTGGGAAATTGAAGCTGATGAAGGTGAAATTTGCTGTTAGGTGCAGGCTGGTGGTAGATCGCTTGACCCAAGATAATACTAGCATTAGAATTCAAAGTAGCAGCTGTAAGTTTAGACTTCGGCTGTAAATTTTTTATTTTTTAAATGGGTATCTTAGTATTAGATTTACTTTCTTTTTTTTTTTCCTCTTGTTATTTTATTAAATGATTTTTGTCATTTTTTCTTATTTATAGATATACTCATATTAATAAATATATGCTCTTTCAGTTTTAACATTCTTTTTATGATAAACGATGTTTTATATTTATTCTTTGCCAAGGGGATTGTTTTAGAATAATACTATTTACAAAAAGTTCGTTTTCCAATATTAACTGACATTAAGAAAGTGTCAAGGTGAATACATGAAAGTTAAAATAATAAATATTGATATATTTAATATAATACTCACTCGATACCATATCAATTTTGTATATAAAATTGGGATATAACCTCTCTATGCATAATAGCATTACTCATTGTTTTAATATATATAAATAAATAAATAACTGCACTTAAAATGGATGACTTTAATTTCCTTATACATTTGAACATACAAATTGAAGCTAATGGTATAGATTTTTTTCTTTTTAATTGGTAACTCTATTCTTGACCTGTCATAAATGTTTTATGAGATTCATTTATTATTTTACGGATAAGATTACATTTCCAAAGAAAAAACAAATTACCCTTATAAAAAAAGAAATAAAATACAAAGAAAGATCACTAAAAAATTAATTAATGGTAATATGACCTTGCCGAGATCTCTCCATAGGTAGGATTATGTAAAGAACTAATTCTAAGGGCAATCACCCCGTATATCCAAAAATGGTTTGATTAAGACATTGTTAAATTTAAGAGAATCACTTAACGTGTGTTTGTAGCTCTCAAAGACAAGAACTATTCTCTTGGACAAATTTTATTTCAAGTTTTATATACAAAATAGTCGTCGAGTGGCATCATTCATTTATTTTGATTCTATGTGCGCTTGTTGACTTCTCTCTCACAAATTCAGAAAACGATAAGTAAATTAAAAACGACTTCCAGGAATAAAACTCGACATTTTCAATTAGCGTGCTAGTGCATTTAAAATGCATTGAATATGACATGCTTAGAAATTTATATAATTAAAGATACACAATTTGGCACGTCACATTATATTAATATTATTCCATATCGTATTGTATTATATCATAATCTTTTTACCGTAACAATTTAATTTAAAATTAATAAAAAATTAAATAAAAAGTTAATACTCTCACCTTTATAAAATTTATTGATTAGTACTATGCATTGTAATCTTAATACCACCTAATTACATTGCATGATTTAATACCAAACATGTGCATTTGTGGGTTGTACTTTGTATTATCTAATGCAATGCAAAATTGTAAGTAACATATGTATTTTATTGATCAATACAATGTAACAATTAATGAAGATGACCTAAGAAGTAATAATAAGAGTAATTACTACAAAATTAATTAAGGGTAATATGACCTTGTTATTCTCTCTATGGGTAGGATTATGCAAAGAACTGCCAAGGGCAATCACCTAATATATCCAAACATTGTTTAATTAAGATATTTATAAATTTACGAGAGTCAATTGCGTGTTTGTAGCGCCCAAAGACGAGAACTATTCTCTAGGACAAATAGTGGTATATCAAATCATTAATTTATTTTGATTACTATATTCGCTTGTTGACTAGTCTCTCAAAAATTCAGAGGAAGATATGTAAACGACTTCTAGGGGTAAAACTAGAGATATTGAATTGGACCGCTACTGCATTTGGAATGGTGAATACTACATTTTAAGAAATTTATATAATTATAGATATATAAGGTGCGTCACATTATATTAGTATTATACAATATTGTATTGTAATGTACTGTATATTTTTTGGGATATTGCTCTGATCCCCAGATAAATTTTAAGAGAACACTTAATCTAAACTTTTACTAAATTAACACTTATCCCCTAAAAATAACATTGATTTTTTTAAAACTAACATTTACCTCCCAAAAATCTAAGGATAAGTGTTAGTATTTAGAGATAAGTGTTAGTTTAGTAAATGTCTAGAACTAAGTGTTTTCTTGAAAATTATCTGGGGTGTAATTATAAATTTTCTTATATTTTTGTTTGGTGCAACAAGGCATTAATTGTACTAATTTACAATAAAATTAATAAAATATTATATAAAAAATTAACACGTAAGATATGTTTGTTTCAAGAGAAAACTCTTTCTCTTTATTTTTCTCTCTTACCATGAGTAAAGATGGCAGTAGGCCAGGCCAAGCCTGGGCCGGCTTGGCATGACCTGCATGCTACAATACAGGTCTGGCCTGAGCCTAGGCCTAGTAGGTAAGACTCAGGCCTGTGGACCAGCTTGGCCCGACCTGTTACTGTAGTAAAAATAATTATTTATTTATTTTTATAAATTAAAAATTTATTTAAAATTTTAAAATAGTAAACAGCAACAGACCTGGTCTAAATAGTGTAGGCCTTAGACCGGCCCAGACCTTTATTTTTTTTCAAGGCCTGGCCTAATACTATTTTGGCTTGTCCTGGCCTTTTATCATTACTAACCATGAGCAAGCGAGGATGAGAAACTAAAGAGAATAAGAGTGTGAGTGGGGCGGCAAGAAGTGAGACAAATGAGAAAAAAGTGGTCTTTTATATGTTAGGTTTCACAATCTTAAGTAACCTGGATTACCTACTTTCTCCCTTAAATAATAATAATAATAAAAAGTGAATGAAATGAGCTTCTAGGGTATTTTGGTCACATAAAAAAACAAATCCATTTATAACACAAACATGGGTCCTTGTTTTTAAACAAGTTAGAGTGTATTATTGCTTATAGCCCAAAACAATTTTGAGACAAATGCCACTTCATTTTCATTTAATCCAAGCCTAAAATTAATGGTCCAACCTATTTGAATTATCATATCCAACACACACAAATCCTAAACCTAAACTCTAAACTTACAACATATACTTATACATAATTATGATGTAATCAAGAGATAATATTAAATAAGTCACAATAAATTATAATTTTATTTCTCAGTCTTTAATAAGTATTTAAAGAGAATAAAAAGTAATCCGCTTGACCTTATGAATATATATAATTACAAGTTCCAATTGACCGGGCTCAATACCTTTTTATCCGATAAATATAGTAAGCTAGTGGAGATCTAAAGTTGTACTTTTAAATTAAATATTATAATTATAAGAAAACTTAATAATTTTAATTTGATTAAAATTATAACTCAAAGTTTTATTATCTATTGAGCAACATAAATACGCTCATAGGGAATGCAATTGCCGATGATAGAGATGACATAAAAAACCAGAACCTTATATCTTATACCATCCAAATGCATTTAAGTGCTCCACCAAGGTTCAGACACTAAGAAACTGTATCCATGAGGATGTGAGATCTTCTACTTTTATTTCCATAGTGACTAAATTGTAAGCCTTTTCCTAAAGACAAGGTGGATAGTGTTGCCGTAGATCTGGTTGATGACCTTTGCCTCATTGCTTTGGAGTAGGGGTAAATACATAGACACCCCCAAGGTTTAGTCTAAGTAACAAATTCACCTCTGTTATTCATAAAGTAATATAGACACCCCCATAATTGGAAAATAGGGGGTCTTTACCTGTAAAAATAGGGGTTTTAATGTTACTTAAAATATTAAAATAAGGGTCTTTATGTTACTTTATGAATAACAGGGGTGAATTTGTTACTTAGGCTAAACTTTGGGGGTATCTATGTATTTACCCCCTTTGGGAGTATAATACTTGTGCTATAAGCTGTACGCCTCTAGAATTGAGAGCTTACGATTTAATTAAGAGGCAGTTCTCAAGATGGCAAGAGGGTTTCTCTCATATCAGGATTTTTGCACTCTGTTCAAGCTTAGAGACCAAAGAGCATGGCTACACATTTTTATTTTCACTTTTAAACTGAAATATGGTTTAATCATTGTTTTCCTTTTTTTTTTTCTTTTAAAAAAAATCCCCATTAGGATGTACTTTCTAGTGTTGTAGTTTTTGCTTCCACAACTAATTAGCTGTAAAGTTAATGTAATTGTTTTTAAAGTAAATTGTCATAGTCTTTCTTCCTTGTAGCTGTAAACAAGTTTCTTGCTCTTTCTTTTCAGCATTATGTAATCTAAGAATCACTCTGTGATGTGACATATTTGTGGCAACTAAAATGGTATAGAGCAGCAATCTAGTTTAGAACACTGAGTGAATAAGACAGTTTTTATTGCATTTATGTAATATCAGAATCATCAAAAGGTAGCAGTGTATCAATAGGAACAGTAAATTTGTCAACAAAATCGATGACTAGTTGAGGGTAATCTTCTGTGAAAACTTTAAATTTCGATAGGTTGAAAAGTGAGTGTAAATTATTGAGTGTTATCTGACTTACTGAATGATATATTGATAGGTCCCGTTTCACAGCTTGGTCTAAGTTATTCTCTTTGGGTGAGAATGACACCACAATATTTTAATGAATCTTTTTATTGTTTATTCATTGACGTTTCGAGCTGCTTAAATAATCTAAGCCTAACAGCTTCTACGTACATCATGGCGTAAATAAAGAATTACGTAATCTGCTATAACTGAAAGCAATCTACTGTAACTGAAAGCAAAGATAAAGRAAGATAATTGGCAACGGCTAGCAGACCCAGTCTTTGCTTTATTCAGCCACTCTTATCTTCTCTATTGTTCCAACTTTGCATGCAACGGTCCCTGACGTCCCCATGTGCCAACATGCATCTGCAGTTCTACTTCACATGCAATGGTCCCTGACGTCCCCATGTGCCAATACCCCCCCTGCATGCATGTTATCTTACATTTGGCTTCACCCTTGATACTTGGGGTTGGGCTTTGGGTTTCTCTCTGATCGTCTTGGTCTATCATATATGTTTGTTGAAAAATTGAAACTTTATCTGTTTATTTACTTTCAAAAGATGTATAAATCTGCTGGTTTTCTTTATCTGTAAAGAGGTTTCACTTTTTTTCTCCCAAATTCTTTCGTGTAGTACTATTCAATGTATTATGCTATCGTCCTAATGAGTACAACTAATATATGATAGAATGTTTCTGTTCCATCTTTAGCTATCGCAGGCTTGTGTTACTTTTATAGATGACCTCGAGAATATTACAAATCTTGAAGAGCTGCTTGAGCAGGAACCAAATCCACTCAACAACAGAGTCTATCAATGAGAATCTCCAACACCCACTTTCGAGCATGTGAGAAAGACTTTACACGGGAAGGATGGAGGATTTCTGAGGTCAGATTGCTGGCAGAGGAGCCGTCAAGCAGGCTAATGTTGTACTGATTTCTACTGATAAGTTTATCACTCTGCAAAGATGGCACCATTCCAGATCAAGGAGCAAGAGAGCGATTGGCATCAAAGATTTTGCTCGCAGGTTTCTGAGCATGGACCCGAGTTCAGAGGCAGATTTAAACAGCCATAGAGAGTTGCAGATGATTGAGAAGGTGGAGGGACCTGGAGGGAGCCGTTTGTGGGAAGTTGATGCCTTGATGAGAAGGGTGAACAGGATCGTGGTGAATACAAAAATGGATAGTGAGGTGAGAAGAATGAAGCAGGTTTCCATTCTGGAAAAAGAAAATTTGGTGAAATGAACTTTGCATTACGAGAAATAAATTTTGAATTAAGCTAACTGGGTCGACTTCTTAAATGATTGTTACATCATTTGACATAC
Source organism: Bursera cuneata (assembly GCA_026212285.1). Taxonomy (NCBI): domain Eukaryota; kingdom Viridiplantae; phylum Streptophyta; class Magnoliopsida; order Sapindales; family Burseraceae; genus Bursera; species Bursera cuneata. Next base: position 6,690 of record JANLJB010000796.1, read on the forward strand.
TAAACTTAGTAACATTAAATGTCTCAAATATTTTTATCTGATATTTGTTATTAAATTGAATAAGACTTTCATGATAATAAAGATAAATAAACTATATTTTCAAAAGTGAGAGAGAATTTCACCTATTAGTTGGGGAACTAATAGATTTCACATATGTGAATGTTAAATTCTTTCAAATGAAAAAAAAAAATTAAAAAAATCAATTGTAACTAATTGCATAATAATCATGATTTACTAGTTTACTTCAATATTGCATAAGAATGAATATTGTTGTTGTTACAAAATTTTATGTATAAAATATCTTTTTTGAATTGGTAACTATTGTTACTTTTTTAGTTTTCTTCACCGGTGTCCTAAAACCAAAAACACATTTTTCTAAAAAATATGTTGACTTTCCTTTATTAATATGAAAATTCTTATTAAATTTAATAAAACTATTTATTTTAATAAATATTTTCTGCAACATATACTTATTATAAATTAAAAAATACAAAAGTTGAACATGAAAGCTCTCGTAGCTCAGTTGGTTAGAGCACCCGTTTAGTAAGCGGGAGGTCTTGAGTTCGACTCTCAACGAGAGCATGTCTTTTTGCCTAAATTTTAATATTTATAAATCACGTATTTTATGAAAGTATTGCTGAAATTAGTTTTATACGTATTTTATGAAAGTATTGCTGAAATTAGTTTTATACATCTCTTTGGGGTACTCTGTGTCACTTTATTTGTTTCATTTAAAAATTATTTGGTCTCTTAAAATGTGTTCATTGATTAAATTAATTCAAATATATAACAATAAAGGAATAATATTATCTTATTCAATTCATAGGTTTGAAATTCAAAAATCAATAACGTTATAATTAAAGTTAATGATGTAACAATCATACAATAATACTACATGAATTTATATGAATGAATTTGTGTAATCGGTTTATAAATGTAGCATTACTCATAATAAATATTATTCAATATGTGCTTTTTTTTTCATTTTACTCTAACTTTCATTGAGTTTATATCTTTATTAATAAAATTATATGTACAACTACATCATACAATATCATCCATACAATATAAGGTGCCACACTCTCATTAGTTGAATGATTATTTCAAAATCCTATTTATTTATTTTTATTTTGTCTATCTAGTAATAATGTGCCGCCTCAAGTTGTTATGACTTCTAGATAGTGAAGTCTCACTTATTGCCTGCATATATATAATCTTTTTCATTAGTGTATTATAATCTCAACTATTCTTTGGCAATTATAAATATTTAGACAAAGGAATTTGATTTCTCTCATCCTAATTAATTCCCAAAGAGAAATCCTATCGAGTTAAAACAAGCATTGTAATTTATTCCCTCGATGGACAACCAACCTGGTACAATATTTTAATAGTAATAGTACACATTGCTAGGGCATGCAATACCCTTATTGTACTCACAAAAACCTGTATTTCCAAACATTAATTGAAGTCACAAATTGAAATGTTGATTCTCATCATATGCTTGAACCAACAGCAGCATAAGCTAGAATGCTAGGATCTCGTTGAAATTTGGCCATGTCCTCTTTAGGCAACGCCACCCATGCTTGTATTCCCTCACCGTCGCAAGTGTCTATGAGAATTGCACAATTATTAGGCCTAATGGCGGTGGTCACCCAAATGGGCTTCCCAAGACAAGCTTCATAATATGGAAGTTTACACCAAGACGTAACAGTAAACAAAATAGATTTATTTTCCTTCAAAAATTCTTTAACTCGATTCGTCAAGTAATTCAAGAACCTAGCTCTTGCAATTGCACGAAGCTCCTGCACACAGTTATCGCCTATAATCCATATTTGTTGATATTTGAATTCAGAAATTTTATTCTTGATTTAGAAAATAGACACATTAAACTTTGATTTGGCACAGGTTTCATTGGATTTGAATTTAAAACGAAATTTTGATGTCTTTTTTAAGATGATTGTTGAAAACTTAAAATTCACTGTTCATACATTCTTGAAAAACTATAATTGTTGACATTTGTTTTTAGAAAGCTCTTATTTTTCTAAAAACTAGATATTTTAAGCTTTAATTTTCCACTTGCTGAAATTGGAAGTGAAATAAATTTTTAGTGAATTTTCAAACATGCCTACTAGAAACTAAAATTCTCACTGTTTACCCGAACCAGTGGTGCATTTTTAGAAATTGTACCAATTGGACAGTTTTCTTTGAAAACTGATTTTTGCACCTTCAAATAGAGTCAATGGACTTTCTTTTCTAAGTTATATCACCTCTATAGCAGTTTTTTACAATTTTTAAGAATCATATTGAAATGGAGGTAGATGTGTTGGACCTTGATGGACCACTGTGATACAGGTCTAAGGGGAACACCAGCATAGAGATTCTAATGTTAGGCCTTGGATGGACCACTGGTATACGAGTTTAAAGGAAACACTAGAATGAGGAATTTAGTTATTACGTTATAGTGGTAAACTTGTTCTTGGGTGAGAAATGTCATGAGCTAATCTTTATTTTTGGTTGATGAATGAGCACAACACGAGTACTTGAATATAAATGATTTATGTGTGTTTATAATTTTTGCTAATGGATATATTTGATGTGTTGTTGCATGAACAATGAATGTTTGTAAGACCAATGATTTTGGCTAATGACAATGTTTGATTGTATGAATGTATAAATATTTGTGGTTGAGTGTAAATTTAAGATTTCCTAATAGGTTATGTCGCTCACTCCTTTCTCTATAGGTACAAAGGATGAAGTCCAAGGTACGTAGTGAAGTTCCTGAACTGTCATGCCCCAAAATCCTTTATGTTTAGACTTTGAGTGTGATTCAATGTCAAAGTAAATGATGGGATTTTTTTTTTTTTAAATCTAACATCATATCTATTATCCATACTATCATTCTCCAAACTAAACATATTCTACAGTATATTTATGATAGCCCAAATCTATTACATAACGTATTCAATATGCTTCCCATTTAAATTTATAACATAAAATAAAATAATATATAATCATTAAAAGTTAAACAGTTAACGACATTAAACAAAGATATCTATATTTATACAATTCATAATCTAATAATTGTTAAGAAATTTAAAAGTTGAATAAATATAAGTTTTTAATATAGAATCATTAAATTCATTTAAAATTTTTTAAGAAATGAAAATCCATTCTTATTAAATAAACTAGTTTATTAAAAATGAAGAATTTTTTTTTGAAATTTTAGAATATTCACGGGAATCGGTCATCGTTGTTTTCTCTAATTGCTGCCAGACTGCTAATTGTACCAAAATGATTATCCAAAATTGATCTATCGTATTGTCAACCTATTTAAAAATAAATAAATATTATCTTCTTATGTAAATAATATAAAATAAATATTTTGTGAAACCATAAACACCAATTGAGCGTACCAAATTTTAAAAAATTAAAAAAAAATTAAAAAAATATATTATTTATTTAATATTTTTATGTTTAATCTAAAATTAACAAAGGTGCTTTACAAACATCAATAAAAGTTATTGGTAAGGGAAACTACCATATTGGGTCATGAAATGGTTCAAAAAACTACAGAAAAGTTGAAGTTGATATGTCAGCGTATTCTTACAGTACAAAGTCGATATAAAAGTTATACTGACAAATGGAGAAAGCCCTTAGAGTTTGAGGTGAGTGACCATGTGTTCTTGAAAGTGTTCCCATGAAAAGGATTAATGCGTTTTGGGCAGAATGGCAAGTTATCCCCACGTTATATTGAGCCATTTGAGATTTTGAGACGTATGGGAGAGGTGGCTTATGAGTTGGCCCTACCACCACGATTGTTATAAATTCATAATACCTTTCATGTTTCGATATTGAGGAAATAGGAACCTAACCCGAGACATGTATTAGACTAGAGTATATTGGATCTTCATCCAGATGTCTCATATGAGGAGGCTCATGTACAAATTCTAGACTCTAGAGAACAAGTCCTGAGAGATAAGACTATTTCCCTAGTTAAGGTTTTGTGAAGACATCATGATATTGAGGAAACCATATGGGAGTTAGAATCAGAGATACGCGGAAAGTATCCCGATGTATTGAATATGAGGGTTTGACCTAAAACTATGTCAAGAAAATTTGGGGACGAATTTCTTTTAATGAGAGTGGACTCTAACATCCCGAAAATTTAGAACAGTGAAAAATTTTAAAATGCCACCCAGAAAAAATTTTTCACACATGCTTTTGTCATTTGTATGTGCTGCTATATTCGAGTATATGTGTGTGGAAGTATATGTACAAACTTTCATGAAAATAGGACTAAAACGTAATTAAAAGTAAGTATATATATATATATGGGTATATGGATAGTTCATGTTTGATATTGTGTTGTTGTAAATGAGAGGTTTTTAGGTTGATGTATATCTATAAATGTATACGAGAATGTATGTACTAAGAGTTGGATGAAAACTGGATGAATTAAGAAAACTAGACCAGGCAAATTATGTCGCGGCATAGAAAAAAGAAATGGGGTACGGGTTAGGCAAATCACACCGCAGCGTAGAAGAATTGCATCGCGGTGCTACAAGTCAGAAACTTCACGCTGCGGCGTCAATGGAATCACGCCGCGGCATAAAAAGTCAGAAACTCGAAAACTAGGCATGAAATTGGTTCCACGTCAAGGCATGGTATCGCGTCGCGCTTGAAATGGTCTGCACCGCATCGCAGGTGCAAGATTTTGTGAAATTAAAGATTTCAAAAATACCTAGCGTATCCCAAAATCAATTTTTATAAAGAAACCCTAACGTCCCTTTTCATTTTTATGGGACAAATGCACGAAGGAGAGAAAGAAGAAAAAGAGAAAGAGGAATAATGAGAGAGAAAGCTTCGGGCCTCTGCGTATCAATAATCTGAGGTAGAAAATCCTCTTCTGCTTATCTCTATTCTATTTTAATGTGTATTGTATGAATGTGGGTTAGGATTTTATGGGATTTTATTCTATTTCTACTTGGGGTTGTTAGATCGAACCCGTATATGGATTTATTGAGAGGTTTGTAGAGATTTATACTTTTAAACTAGGAAAGTAAAAATGTGAAGCTTTTACGCTTGCGAACGTTTTGGGTCACGTAAGATTCATGGGTTTCGATGTGGTTTGAGTACGGGTCTTGGTTGTTAGGTGTCTGTGAGAGGATTGACACATTAATCGCATCCACGTGATGGTTTAGGATAGATTACCATCATAGATATGGATTTCACGTATTTTATGAATTTGAGTGAGAAATGAGCATTGGCGTGAATCTATGAATAATGAATATTATTGGGGGATGAAAGGAAATTTATTGTGGTTGGGTTGTGTACTCGGCATGAATACAAAAAATGAGTTGACTTGAGTAATTAGTATTAGACCTTATTTTGACGTGTTTGATACAAGATTTAAAGGAAACACTCAGGGATGTGTGACAGTGTTAGACTTTATTTTGACCTGTTTGATATATGATTTGAAGGAAACACTCATGGGTGTGAAGTGGTTTAGACCGTATTTTGACTTATCTGATACAGAATTTAAGAGAAACACCTGATTGGTAAATTGTTGAATGAGATTAGTGAATGGGTGCCTAGTATGTGCACGAGAGTTGTAAAGGAAAGAGGAAGAGGGTTGTGAACATATGATTGTGCATTGATTAAAATGTTATAGTTTTGCGTATGTTGAGATTTCCTACTGGACTGTGTTTGCTCAGCCCTTCTCCTTCCATAGGTACCAGAGGTCAGGGTCAAACATTGGACGGTGATATTCCGAAGCTCACTTAGAGATTTCTGATAAGTTAGAATGGACCCATTGCATGCATTATGTATTTTTCAAACATTATGTAAAAGATTTATGAGTATTTGTATTAAAAATTTACTATTTATGTATGAAGTACGGATATATGCATGATTTTAAATTTATTTCTTTTCATTTGCATACTTCACCCCCAGGATTCCTGTATAAGGAATTCTGGGTCGTGACAGACCTTATTTCGACTTGCCTAATGGGAAATTTAAGGGAAACACGTGTTTAGAAAATTTGTACGTTTGAATGTTGGTTGAGTTTTAAGATAATGGATGTTGTTGAGTTACTGTGAAAATGATATGACTATTGTGTTTGTGACATGTGAATGTGATGCGTGTGTTGTGATTGTGAATGAAATTTTCTAGTAGTGAAATCTATGTGTGAGTGAGAAAATAAAATGGCTAGATAGGCTAACATGGTTATTCGCACATGATTAGATATGTTGTATGAATTTCCTAATGCATGACTGAGATTTGAAATGTTATAGAATTGTGAAGTTATGATAATTCCTACAGGGCTATGTTGCTCATCTCTTCCTCTACAGGTACCCGAGGTCAGGAGTTGAATGATAGTGTTCCGAAGCTCACATAAAGGACCTCGGACAGTCTTTGGGTTGATTAGGTACCCTAAGTTGTATTTGGTTTTTGGGTTATATGTAAAACATTTTTGTTTTCTATATAAATTTTTTGTTTAAAACATTTCTTTTGATTTACTTTATTTTATTTTATTTTAATTATTTATTTAATTCACCCTTGGAATTCTTGTATAAGAGGTTCCAAGGCGTGATAGGTTTTGGTTGAATTGGATTTGAAATGAATATGTAGTGAATTTCTAAAAATGCTTGTTAAAAGCTGAAATTTTGACTACTTACACAATCCAGTTGTCTAATTTTGCAAAACTATACCACTAGTTGGTTATTCCATAAAAATTAAATTTTTATCTTAAAATAGACTCAATTTCCAAGCTGAAAATCAGTTTTATACAACTTTTGGTGATTTTCCAAATTTGGCTGCACAATCCTAAAAAGCCTTATCTATAAAATGATAGCTTTGTGTATTTTGTGAAAATTTCACTTACTAAGAGGTTGCTTACTAAAATAAAATTGTTTTTCAATACTAGACTTGGTAAGCTTTACTTCCCAATTGATTTCACAAAAATTCGCCTTGTGTACAAACTTCAAAGAATTTTCAAAGTTGATGGTTTGCTATTAAATTGTATTAATTTAGATGGAAATTATTGTGATGAGACATGGAAGTTAATTTGTGTAGACTTGGGAATGGGTAGTTTTTGTATAAGGATTATATTCAAATAGAGATGGAGGTTTGTTTTAGACCTTGGATAGGCCGCTGTGATACCGGTCCAACGGGAAATACAGGCATGGAGGTTCTAGTGTTAGGGTTTAGATAGGTTGCTGTTATAGGGGTTTAAGGGAAACACTAGAATGAGGAATTTAGTTATTATGTGTATATTGGTAAACTTGTTATTGGATTAGAAACTTCTTGAGCTAGTTTTTATTTTTGGTTGATGGAATTGCATAACACATGGCTGCTTGAATGTAAATGATTTATGTGTGTTTGTAATGTTCGTCAGTGGATATATTGATAAGATGGATTTATACCATGATGGATTTTACAAGTTCAAAAACTGACCTTCCATGGACTTTTTAACACAAGTAAATTGGATCCTTGCATTTCAATCAGTTAAATATAAACAATATATCTCATGTTTTGTATTCAAGCTCTCTCAACCTAAGGCCTTCTCGGATTTCACTCTAACTCTTTATAATGGACATAAGTGGGCATGAGATTTTGTAAAACACCTTTTACAAGAACAAAAGCGAGAGAGATATTGGCTTAAAACACATTTTTTATCAAAATAAAAAGGTCAAACATAGGGTGAGAATTGGCATAATAAAATTTGATCTCAAGCCTCGTTACTTTTTCTTTTTTTTTGTAAAATCAAATGATGAAAAGATTTTTGAGAGAGTACAAAATCTCTTGAAACCAAAAACCCTTTGAAAACAAGGAATAAGAAGAAGTTTTTGTATGTGAGTTTAGAGAGTTTTCGAAAATTAGAGAGAGGCTTAGATTACACAAAAGAGAAAATGAGGTTTATATTGTTAGGGTTATATGTTGACCGTAAGGGCTTGGCAAAATGACCCTGTTGCCCTTCCTTTAAAATGAATAACAAAGCAATTTCGAAATGCGCTTAGGAGCAAGGAAGACCATATCAAATTTAAAACTTAAGCCCAAACCATTTTGGGCCCCTTGCTTTCTAAAAGAAAACCAAAGCCTAAGAGCCTATTATATATAAGTCCAACTTCATTTTAACTTTAAAAAAAATATATATTTTCTAAATGGGTCCAACCCATTATAAATGAATAAGCTCTTCTAATTAAAACACATCACGCACCAAACATAATAATGATTTAACCTGAAGACAATATCGTATATGTCTCGGTAAATCTTAAATTTCTCTCTCAGCCCTAAATAATTATTATAAAATAATAAAGGGCAATTTGAGATACTAAGTGGATATATTTAATTAAAAGCTCTAATGGACTAGGTCTAATATCTTTCATCTCATAAATATAGTGAGCTTAGTCTATTAACCCTAGCCGACTATTATAAGGTTAGAGTTGCACTCTTTAATTAAATATTATAATTATAAGAAGACATAATAATTTTAATCTTATTAAAATTATATCTTTAAGTTACATCTAATGAGCAACAAAATTACATAAAAACCCTTATAGGACACTAATAATTGAAATTGGGTTAAATACACCATTTTAGCCGTCCAATTACATCTTTATCCTTTAGACCAGTTTTACATCTAATAAATAAATTAGTTTAATGAACTTATTTCATTAAACAGTCAGCCAAGATTTATCATTCAAACCCCAGTAAAACCCTCAAGGCGATACTCATTAAACCTTAAGAAGTTATAAATTTCATATCTATGGAATAGTATTCTCTATCTCATATAACAACAGTCTCAATTAGCCAAGGTATTGACCTATTTATCAAAATGTTTCAATTTCTATTCTAATCAAAGACTATAACCTACAATCCAGAGATACATTATCCACTCAGGATTAAGCTACGTATGTCTAAGTTACTTCGGTGTGAAGTTTATATATACAATAATGATAATAACACTGAATCATAAACTCCACATGGCTATATTCAATGTATATATTATACATAAGTGTCTTTACCCTAAAATCTTCACTTTGGTGATTCGAGACGTATCATCCCTACAGAGGTAAACGATCTGTCTAAACAGAGACAAACTCTGTTTATTGGTTGTGAACTAAATTCGAGCGATAATTAAGTCTCATGTCTCCCATATATGACAACCTCATATAATCGAAAACATAACTACTATTTTAACTTTGGATCCTTGATCTTTAATGTTAGTAATGCAGATAAGAGAGACACGATAGATAATGTGATAAAAAATAACTTTTATCTATTCACATAATTGTTTATAATTGCATAATGTCTTACTCTAAATGCATATCTCTAACATATATTTTATATGTTAGTGCATGAATGGTGAATGTTTGAGTGACCGATGATTTTGCCCGATGGCAATGTTTGATAAAAAAATAACTTTTATTTATTCACGTAATTGTTTCTAATTACATAATATGTCTTACTCTAAATGCATATCTCAACATATTGTATGATTGTATCAATGGTTGAGTGTAAGGTTAAAATTTCCTACTAAGTTGTGTCGCTCACCTCTTCCTCTATAGGTATATAGGATGCAAGCTAGTGAGGTTCCTGAACTTTCCTATATATCACCTCACTTTCCTAAATTTTAGCTCACTTTTTTCCTAGATGTCAGGGATGATAGCATGTGGGATTATTTTCGTAGATGTCATGAACGATAGCATGTGCGATTTAAAGCCACTTATTATGTCTAGTGGCAACGTTTTAAAAATTTCAATATTGGCATTGATATTTATATATACATAGTTTTGATTGTATAACAGATTTGGGCTACAATATGTAAACCTTAAAATGTGTATATCTTGGAGAATTATATTATATGATGAATCATCTTTAACTTAGTGTATGGATAATGGATATGATATTGGACAAAAAAAAAAATCGCACAATTTATTTTCATATTTAATCACACCCAAAATCTCCACATAAGGGATTTTGGGGCGTGATAGGTTATCTTCTTCACTTGAAGAGTTGTCTCGCCTAAGTTTGAGGAGTTAATCCGCCTCAACTCGAAGCTTCAATGGTGCTAGGAAGTGCAACATTGCAAGTTTATCATGACTTTATCTCATAAAAGCTAGACGTCATATGTGAGATTGGATGAGATTGTGAGAAGAAAAGAAGACTAAGTGATGGACTATGACGAAGGTCTATGACTCATAAAAGAGGTGGTTTGAGCCTTCTCACTGGTTTTGCAGTCGTCTGAGACCTTGTGAGCAACCTACATGCTTAATTATGAAGTATAAAATACTTTGTATAATACTTTGCTTCTCACATCAATGCTTAATAATGAATTTTTTATAAAATACTTTGTATAATACTTTGCTTCTCACATGTTTAATTCTGAAAATCTGTATGTCGATGACTGAATGCATTTTGTTTCATAAATTTGCTTTTTATAAGAGTTTTATTTGATAAAAATATGTTTGCAGAGATAATTCTAAGAGATAAAAGACTCTTAGGATTATCCTACTATTGATAAAACTTCTTTACATATGATAATTAATTTATCTAATAAAACTAATATGATAAATTTATCCAATAAATATTTATATGAAAATAATAAAATAGGTTTTATCCAAAATTATTTTATATTTAATTATATTTAAAATATCCGGATATTAATAAAATTACTCAAATGGTTTGATAAAAAAAAGGAATAAACCCAACTGAGTTAATTCATTAATACAACCATCTTGCCTCTTTTTATTTCATATTCATGATGTTGATAACCAAAATATCTCCCAAGTGGGTTTTGATCCACATATTACATAAGTTAAATTGGCCTAGCTCCTCAAATTTGTGTCAACCAATCCATAAACCACAAATGAACCACATGGGTGGCTTGGGTCCACTTGGCTTTAACATATTGTATAAATAAATTTAAACCCAATTTGTGCATGTTGAATAGACCTAATTCACCTTATCGGATGGTGCATGCTAGTTCGGGCTCAAACGAATATGTGGTCCAACCTATCTAGAGATCAATTGGTTGATTCTCTAACCAAGCCACTCTCTTCCCAACCATTTCAATCACCATGTACCAAGATTGGTATCTCTAGTAGAAGTATTTCAACCATTCAAATATTCTAACCCTAGCTTTCCAAGCAATAATTGTAATTAGGGTTACTCAACAATATTGGACCGATACGGTTACTAGCTCAATACTAAGCAATCTTTAAATTTATAATTCACAGATTTAAATTTTTTGAAAGAAATATTAGTTATAATATCGTTGTACACCGACATCATAGGTACTCCCTTATAATCGTTGGTCCATTCTTTACATTTTCAAATTTTTTTAAGCTATTTTATGAGGTTAGGATTGGATTGCATTTGGAGAACATAAAACCATAATCGAGTGAGTTAAAAATAAATCGGAGAGCTAGATATGGTTAAAACAAGCTCTTGGGCCTCAGTCCAGTTCAGGCCCACTCTTTAGTAGAACGCAGCACAAGTTATTTTATATCACCAAGGAAAGCTGTTTAGACTGGATCATACAAATGGAACCCTTAACCTAATGGCTGAGGTTTCAGACCACAGCAGCCCAGTGAAGCCTGCTACGTGTACGGCCCAGGCTACATGATCTACATGATTAGATGAAAGGATCAACGGTCCAAATTAAATCTCTTGAAGAGTTGTTATAATAACTTGCCAAAAGTGGAAGTAAAGATACATGGGTACAATTTAGCAAACTTATTAAAAAAAAGGGTTGACACTATAATATTGAATTAAATATCATTTTTACTATTTAAAAGTAGAAGTTGCATTAAAGGTTTTTAGTGGGCTAATTTCATTGAGTATTCTCGTATTTTATTTTAATATTTAACGGAAAGTAAATTAAAAAAAAAAAAGCATTATTTTTATCCTACTTTTTTAAAGGTTCATCTAAGACACTATGATTAAAAAATGTCTTAGTCATTTATTAATAAAGAAGTGTAAAGCCACAAACGAATGGCTTGGCATCCTTATTAACATTCGGTCAGATTATTTTTTTAATATAAAAGTATATAATTAAAAATTTATGTATTTTCATATGAAAAATTATGTTTTTCATTATAAAATCTATTAAATACTATCAAATAAATAATTTAACATGATTTTCAATGTAATTCAATAAATATTTTAATAGAAAATACACATTCGTTAGGTACGACAAACGTTAAAACTATCTACAAATTACTGGTTTTAAAGTTGATGGCATAATCAATACACACATTTTTAGTTTACATATTATTGGGTTAATCAAATCTATCCATATTTGATCATTAGAGATGTAAAATAACAAGAAAATTTTGACATTCTATTTAGGTTGTTTGAATAAGATTTCTTAACTATTAAGCGGCTATGATGTTGCAATTAATAGTTCAGTGACACAAACATGAAGAAAGGGTAGGTGGGATAGGTGGAAAGTCATATATATTATCCTTTTTCAATTTCGTATTTTAAAGATCTGAGAATAAGTTAGGTAATAAATTAAAGATTTGAATATGAAAGCAATAAAAAAATATTTTATATTATTATTTTTTAAAAACAATAAGAGAAAATTCATATAATATAGTAATAAATTTTTCAATACAACCTTATAATTCATTCATACGTATCAACAACCACAAAAATCAAGCAAACCCTGCATCGTGTATACAACTCAAGAAAAAATATTGATAGATCATAGTACAATTAGGTTTATTCGACGAGATAATTAAAGTCAATTTAGTTGACCTACACTCGGAATTGTTCGAGCTGGAGATCCTTGGACTTGAGAGGCACATATTCTCCGAGATAGACCTCAAGATGATCAGCCAAAGAAGACTTGTCGATATTTTCATGGTGATACGACTTGCAAATGAAGTAGATGATCGTTTGCACGACGAGCCCGAATAGAATCACAGTCCCCAACAACAAGAAGCAAACGATTCCGACTGCGATGGTCGTGGCAACATTCGTCGACAATCCAATCACAAAAAGGTTCTCAAACGCCACTTGAATCCCTCCAAAGCAAAGCCCTAACAGGCCAAACATCGAAACGGCAATCCCCATCTTCCCCTTTATCAAGTTCTTGCTCTTCTGCAAAGCTTTGATTCCGTAAAAGTCTTCAAGAACCGAGACAACGCAAGCCAAATGCCAGACTATGCTGATGTAGAGAAGCCCAGACAAGTACAAGAGGAGAATAACAACACCACTTGCAGTTCCAAGAGCTGTAAACGCTAGAAGAACGAACCAGGAGATGAAAAAGACAGCTGCAACGATGTTGTAGCCGAAAACAATGGAGAAACTCCAGAAGAAAGTGACCATGAGCCGCTTCCAGACCTTCGGGACCACGCTCATGACCTTCCGGAAGGTGATGTCCTTGGCGGTGTATATGCACGCAATCGTGTAGACAACAGCCGACGTGGAGAGGAGGGTGAGGATGAGGAAGAAAGTGAAGTAGACAAATTTGAATACCCAGAAAGCAGTCCATTCAGAGGAGAGTACGTCGGAGAGCTTAGCGTATCTGGTGGAGCCAGCTGGGGTTCGGTCCAAGGCGTCTGTGTTGTAGACGATATTGAAGAAGAGCAATTGGGTGATTTCGATGTGAGCTAGGAAGATGAAGGAGAGAGGGAGGATGAAAGCTAGAGTGATTTGGGTGAAGATTTTTCTCCATGAGAAGATGACGGTGAAGGACTCCTTGAAGATGCCGAAGAAGCTGAGGAATTGAAGCTCTTCTTGCTCTCTGTCCATGGCGGTTTCTGATTCTGAACGTACAAACAAGGATGAGTGATGGTGGTACAATCGTGTTGAACAATGAAAGTTATACATGGATAGAACAAGGATGGAATGAGAATCTAGTTGTAATTACCAAATTATCCTTCATCTTTATATGTAATTACCAAAGTAATATTGATTTATAAAGATATTCAAAATATGATTCATTGATTTCCACTCTTTCTTGAAATTCAATAAAAAAAAAAAAGCGAATTAAATTTTACTTATACTTCATTTAAAAGATATATCTTAAACTTTTGTGAATATATGACGACTTATAGAACGATTCATTTATTAGAATAGCTTCCATTNAAATTTATGTACTTATCTCTTTTCCTGTGTTCTGTACCCTTATTTGTTCTCGTCAAATAGAATTTGACTCAGGATTGCCCATTTTTTATTATAGGGAAGGAAATTTTTTTTTTTTCTTTCCTTTACATTTTAGAATAAGATAATGCTATAATTCTCTGTAAGGGGTAATCCTGTAATTGAAACTCAAATTGAACATCGCGTCTTCATTCAAAGTCTTGCAAACACTCCTTGACCAAAAAATTAATAATTTAATGGCCGGTGAAGCTTCCAAGAAATGCGATTGGCAACTTGTGATGTGGTCAAATGGGGTCTGCTCACTTCTTTCGCAGCCCCTCAACGGAGACAAAAGTCTTGACTTGTAATTTTCTAACACTCGCAATCAAATTGCAATTATTGAATCAAAGATTGAATTATAACCATTAAAAAGATGAGATGATTGCCGTTGATCTAATAATACTACCTATTAATAGAAGAGTATTGATCTCTTCATGAGGTTGATGGTCGTATGTAGAGATGGCAAAGGGCTAGG
>JANLJB010000797.1:0-28431 GCA_026212285.1 Bursera cuneata
AGTTGATATATTACAACTAAGGGGTGTAATGGATATTTTACACCTTGGGGTGTAATTGCAAAGCATCAAAACTTAGGGACTAATATAATTAGCCAAGAGAGAGGGGGGAGAGAGATATAGAGGGAGAGAATTTCTCTTCTTCGGTGTGTATTGAAATGAAGGGGGGAGAGGGCTTTTATAGTTGTCTCCCTCCCTGTACAAAGCTTTAATAATTATGTGGGTCCCACTATAATTAAGTGGTTATCCCCACATTTACATTATTGTTTGTGCAATCGTCCTTAACATTTGCATCATCGCTTGCACAATACTTATAATAATTAAGGGGTGGGATCCACTATAATTAATTGTCTAGTCCCATTACAATTAATAATTTCATAACAGGTTTCTTTTTCTTTTTCTTTTTCTTTTTCTTTTTTTTCTTGCGCACATTAAAATTGAAATTGGTTTCAATTTTGGGAATTAAGAAGAAATAGTCATATGGGAGGGGTGTTAAAAAAAAAAAGAATCCATCTTAATAATATTTGGATCTACCTAGTTGAATCTCACATGTTCACTCGTTAAGCTGTTAATCTTACTAATTAAGCTCATTAAACCCCTTAATCTTTTCGGTAATATTTAAGGTAACATTGGCTCGGTAGATCTAAAGATTATTGAGATAAATTATTTTTCCTTCGTGTCCCTCCAATCTGGTTATTTCTCTATAATTCCATTCAATTTTTAGATTCTTAGGTCAAATTAAATAATAGGATAAGATAATTAAACAATAATTGAAATTTTGAAATTTTTTTCTTTGTTTAATAAATAAAATAAACTCACACTTATAAATGAAATTTAGAAAATTAATTTTTTTTAAAATATGATTTCTTTTTTTCTCATGTTCACGTTATCATACTAATAAATTAAATATCTAAATGTAACATTGTATGATTGATAACTGAACATATTGCTTATACTATTCATGACTTCTAAATCCACTGCACTTCTAATTCTTGATTGGACCCTCTTGACGTGGCAATCACAATGTTGGTGAATCATATTACAATATAAACTACTCCTTAATCATATCAAAAATTATTTTAATTTTAATTAATATGATGGTGGGGTAACTAGACTCTTATTTTTAAGTAACTAATATAATCGAAAAATCAAATTAATAAAAGCTTGCACACAACAAGCACGGGCAGAGCGAGCACTACGAGACATTGAAGAATGAGATACTGCACCACCACGGCGCGCCGCTTAACAGTGAACACGTAAAGGCCGACAGGAGGAGTGCGTAGGGACCAGTTTCATTCTTTTGGGTTTGCCGACAAATACAATTAGAAATTGCTTGTCATCGATGAAGATGATGGAACATATAATTTTTAAATCACTAATTTCAGTTGCGACTCTCACGGACCTGTGTCCCATCTCCGGAATTCAAACCTTAGGTTCAAGAACGGACATATCTCCCCCTAAAAAAATTAAAAAAGAAAGTCAAATATCTCACTTAATATAAAATTAATAATAACCCTCTAAAACTTAATTTTTATTAATTATATTTAAAAATATTATAGTTAAAAATTAAGATAAATATTATAAATACTCTTTTAATATATCAAGAAATAATAAACTCACCAATTAATTATAAAATAATATAAAGATTCAATTTTTTATAATCTTTTTAAACTAATTAAAGTTATAAAAGTATTATCGATATTTTATTTAATAAAATAATATAAAATTTTATAAAAATAATAAAAATATATTTCATACACTAAATAATTTTTATAAATTTAAAAAATTTACTAAAAGTAAATAATTTACTAAATAATTCAAAATAATTTTAATTAGTAAAATTATTTATTTTTTATTAAATTATTCATAAAATTTACTTACTTAATTTACTAAAATTATTCAATAAATAAAATGTATTTTAATTACTAGAATATTTCATTTACTAAATAATATTTTTAAATTTAAATAATTTACTAAATAATTTTAATAAAATAAGTAAATAAATATTCTGTTTTATAACGGTTAGTGTCAACACTTGATACAAAAATTAGTTATCAAATTGGTAATTAATTTTCATTAAATAAATAAAATAATTATAAATAAGTGTTGCTAACTTATACTTTAACATATAAATGAATAAATATATATATTTAATCTCAAGGTGTTTTCAAATTTATTTATAATCGATTAACAAATTGATGAGTTCACTAGCGTCCCATTTATTAAATGTGACTAAGTTAACAGATCAAATCATTTGATCATCAATTTTCTTACTGTATGACTAGGGGTTGTTCGCCAATCATCGGGAGCAGACTAATAAAAACACGTCGAATAATCAAAATCTTATTTCAAAATACAATTAATAAATAAAATATATTTTTTATTATTTTAAATTTACTAAAATTATTTAGTTTTTAGTAAATAATTTACTTGTTTAATTTATTAAAATTATTTAATAAATGAAATATATTTTGATTAGTGAATAAAATATCGATAATACCTCTATAATGTTAATTAGTTTCAAAAGATTATAAAAAATAAAGTCTTTATGTTATTTTTAATTAATTGGTAAGTTTGTTATTTTTTTAGATATATTATAGGGGTATTTATAATATTATCATGAGTTTTACTGAATCATCGTTAAATATAATTAAGGGAAGTTAAATTTTAGGGATTAATGTTAGTTTTATATCTCCGAGTTCAAGGGATTCACCATTAAACTACACCATTATGGTGCGTTTTGCGACTCTCCCCCTCTCTCTCTCTCTCTCTCTCTATATATATCTCTTTGTCACAAACATGTTCTTTTAAAAAAAAAAAAAAGTGAGAATGGACTTATTTAGCTGTTTTGTTTGGAAACAAAGTACCATTTTTTTTTTTTTGTGTTTTGCCTTCTCACTTCCACTCGTAATATTTATTTCATTATGTGCTTATTTATTTCTATTTTAAAATCATACATTAAGGAGGATTATAAAGCGCAAAAACTTTTGCAGAAATTTTTAAAAAATAATCCAAGCTAAAAGAGTGATTAAAAAAATTATAATGTATGAAAACATTTAACTGTTACAATTACAATTCGTCACCAACCTTTATTGTCAATTTCTAATAATTCAATAACTCTTTTTTTATTGTAATTTTTCTTCTTACTCTCAAGTTGTCAAACGCCGAAAAAAAAAATCAATTTGTGACATTATAATATTTTAATTTTTTTGTAATAACTTTTTTTTAAAATACAGTCCTAATTTAGAACCCCTTAAGTTATTCAAACTTTTATTCATTAGTGGGAGGCCTCATGGGCCATCTGGGTTTCGGTACCGATTAGACTGAAGGCCCACGAGGTCATTTATAAACTATTATGGTCATGTTAAAAAAACTACGGGGAAGACTGAGTTGCCACCTTGTCAGAGAACGGAATTCCAATAATAGTATTAAAACTACTGGAATCTTTGTCTTAGCTCCTTGATATAAGTTATTATAATAAAATTTTTTATAGTCGTGCATAATTGAATTGTTGTTATGAAGCCTGGGCCGGCATGGCCTGGCCCATTTTGGGCTTAGTCTAGCTTATATGTTACAGTGCAAACCTGACCTGAGTCCAAACCTAAGGTAGGTCAAGCGCAGGCCTAGGCTTCGCACCTGTAGGCCGACCTGACCCGACCTGACATTATAACAATTGATTTTTTTATTAATTTTTTATTTTTATAAATTAAAAATTAATTTAAAAATTTTTAAATAATAAATAGTGATAAGCCTGGTAGGTCTGATCCAAATAATGTAGAACTTGGGTCAGGCCTAGGCCTTTAATTTTTTTTCAAGGCCTGACCCGGCCTGGCCTGGGACTATTTGAGCCTGGCCTATAGGCCTGCCAGGCCAACCCAAAATAGGCCAGAGACGGCCTCACCCCGACATTTTGCCATCTCTTAGTCAGTTTTTTTGTCTGCTTGAGGAAAGAAAAATATATAATAATTAAATGTCTTAGAGTGATTGCAGGTCAGGCAGTCATAAATGATAATAAATATCTCATAAATTAGCATTTAACGTTATAGAGGTAATGCTCTGCCTTACGAATATAAGCTTCAATGTTATCAAACACACATTCTTTTCAATAACATTATCGAGATTCTTTTCGGTAACATAGTAGTTACTTGCAGAAAATAAGGGAAAAAAAACGAAAAGGTGTTCCTAACTAATCGACCATCGCCAACCAAAAGTGTCCCTAACTTGTATTAATCACGAGGATTATCACAATTATTTAATCATACAGATGAATGGTAAAAGCTAATCAAGTTCTTCACTAGCAGATACTTAATTTAAGGAAAAATGCCATGTTACCTGGAAAAGGAAACATGATCCTAATTGATAATATCATTGCGTGTTTCTGACACGCCCATAGCTGAGTTTCACAATCTGGAAAATCAATAGACTTCTACATGCCACTGCTTGTTCTTCTTTAGCTGTGAAAGCTTCTGATCCCAGCTTTCTCCTCTCTGCTCCGCAACTCTCTTCAGTGTTTCCTGAATCCCAGGCATCATTCCCTTCAGCCCACAAAAATATATATGAGCCCCATTGTCCAGTAGCTTGAAGATTTCATCACTGTATTCCTCAATCTTATCCTGAACGTACATCTTGCCTCCACTCTTGTTCTTTTGTTCCCTACTGAGTGCTTTGTCATAACGGAAGTTATCAGGGTAGTCTTGAAGATACTTGGTAAATTCATCATCATAAAGGAGACTGTCAGTATTGGCAACCCCAAGGAAAAGCCAAGCAAGGCCTCCAAACTTATAATTAGGAACAGATTCCATAAACATACGCCGGAGGTAGCCTCTGTAAGGAGCTACCCCAGTGCCAGTAGCAATCATTATGTGGGTAGCATTGGGATCCTCTTCAGGCAAAAGCATAATCTTACCAGAGGGTCCTGCCAAAACATAGTACTGCTGGTGAATAGCAGATATGATTTCATCTTTTACCACTAATCACCTGGTGTTATAGATTTAATAACTGCCAAGAAACAGACAAACTGAACAATCTAAACTATCTCAAAAAGGATAAAACTAATTAGTACTGATTTGATAATTAGCTCCAACCCACTGTATAACCAGAAGTGCAAAAGAACCACAACGACGAATCAGGCTAGGAATGAATATAAATAATTCAGTTGACATCCTGTCCTCCATCAAATTCTATCAACAAAGAACAATTAACCTGATCCCACCACTCAATAAAATCCAATAAACAAAAAATAGAATAGAAAAAATAAACTTCAGATGTTAAGAAAATTGTAAGAATGGCTTATGAAATTAGTGCTGAATCCTAGCCATATTATGGAAAGAAATTAAGGTGGCATAACTTTGGTTTGAATCTATAGCATTTAATTGATAAAAAAATTAATAAAGCAAAACAAACAGAACATTAAAAGATATAATTCAGTTAATTGGATCTCTCTAGGACATGACAAAACAAAGAGAAGGAAGTTATGTATGTAGTTTAGTTAATTGGAACTCTCAAGGATATTAAAGTGTGCATAAAGCCATAAAAAATATTTTGCAGGCTCTCTGCCTTAAATATCTTTCTATGTGAACGCCCATTGTAAACATTCCACCCAGTCAAATTATTAAGCTTAATACCCTCTTTTACATGGTAAATATCATGCACGATACAAATCATTGAACTGCTGGAGGTGGCTGAAGCAAGCTGATGCACCAACATTTCAATAATTAATTAACATCATAGATCAACCAATTTGACTAGTCTGATGGCTATTTTTTGTCAAATATAGCTATACTTTCCATACACAAGTAGCCAATATCAACCTATTAGACTAAAGCATGTACCAAAAATACGATCACCTATCGATGAGTTTGTTTGTTACCAATGTGAGGCTAAATCTAGCCATTGGAATACCATTTCAATAAGCAGAGAACAAAAACTATCTAAAGAATGTGTAGTTTGTCCAGTTCTTAAGGATCTTCCACCATAATAGGATATTACCTGTGATCAGAATTTTGTCTCCAGGCTTTGAGTTGCACAGGAAATTGCTGCATACACCATTTTTTGAAGGATCCTCCTTTCCAGTCTCAGGATCATAATACACAGCACGACGTACGCACAAGCTGGTTGTCTTGCCATCAAAGGAATCTCCATATCTAGTCGATGCAATGGAATAAAGACGAACATTGTGGGGAGCCCCAGGCTTCTTTGGATTTTCACCCTGTGATGCAAATGTAATTCTAATCAGACAACTCATAGGCATAAATGTAGCACAGAAATCATATCTAACTCATAAAGTCAGAAGAAAAAACTAAGAATATAAACAACTAATGACTTTGAGGCATGAGGTTGATCACCTCTATTTAATGTGCCAGACATTACAAGCAGATTGATTAAATCAACCATACACTAGGGTGACACTGACAGTTCACAAGATACTTCTACAGCAATTCAGTTAAGAAAATAGTTGATCACACAATGCCCATTAGGAGCTTATGTGATTGCCCTCCAAACCACTTTTCTTCGATTTATGAAAAAATCAAGTATTACTTAATACTACCAAATTAAGTGTATCGAAATCTCAACAAACCTAACAACTTACAGGAGGGATGACACCGTAACTCTGTCCTTCCCAGTAGGGAACATTTCCATCATGATCAATCACTATATGACAAGTCTCTCCTGGAGCTTTTGGGCCTACAATCCTTTCAACAGAAACAATGGTAGCTGTGTAGGGTTCCCTGGGTTTGTATAAATTTAGTGGGGGTTCTTGGGCATCTTCCAGTCCCAAGGGTGTAACTGCAACCTTTGATCTATTTGCTTGTTGCACTGACATACATACTACATGACGATTCCTCAACCGTGCATTCCTTGATTTTAGGTCCAGAGATGACAGAGGAGCCCATGATTTATCACCAAATCTTACACTGTTTGTCTGCAACAACAAATCAAATGCAATTGCCTTAGATTTGATTCATCATATGGTGCTGCATACAGGAGCTCAAATGTTTCTTTCCACCAATTCAAAGCAATTTTATATCATAATTGCACCACAACGCAACTGCAAAAATCAATATCCTATGCAAACGTACCAAGGGATTCTTACATAATTCGGTAAGTACAAACAAACACAGTCAGAAACATCCACATCAAAAAAAAAAGAACGAAACACATCCATGCAGTAAAAATGAACAAAATTATCATAGTCAATAACAAAAAGACCATTCAGATAGGACTTTCTTACTGTGAATTCTAGATCCTAAACAGATCACAATCACCAGTATGGTGTCAACAGTCAACTCACCACAATTCAGGATGAAAGCAGCTTGAACAAGTTTGATCTAACATAATACAACAAATTTAACATTTATTTGTGCATTTCCTACCAGAATCCTTAACTGCTATGACAAATAACATTAACAAGCTTTTCACTATCCTCTCCGAAGGTCTAACAGATAGTCTTCAAGCAAAAATTGACCAGAAGTAAAAAAACAATTAAAAAAAAATCAAAATTAAAACTCTTAATATTAACATATACACGAAAACTTAAAATCTCAAGCAAACTAAACCTGATTAAACATAGATTAAGGAGCTACCTTAAACACAGAACTAGTTCTAAGAGAAGGATCACTCCCGACAGGCACAGCCACTGAAACCTGAAACCAAAAACAGCAAAATTATTCTAAAATAACAAATTCAGTGCTCCGTTAGGCTGACCTAATAACAAAAATTCGCTAAGTTGAAACTGAAATGTTTTCTCGGCAACCAAACAGAAAGTAAAGATCGGGAGATTGTAAGTACAAGTGTACCTGTGATACGGCCAAATGAGCCATGATCGGAGCAAAGAAGGCGCGAAAACGAGAGAATGATTGAGATTTTTAACGAGAAAGCGATATCCGAAGAGTGTTTATTATAGAGGTCGATTGGAGTGATGTGATGGAATCGTTCTGCTATGATCTTTGGGGAGCTGCAAAAGACAGTTTTGGCTTCTCAGACTGCTACTTGCGTTTACTCTCTCTAATTCATTTTTAATTTTAATTTATCAAGTGCTAATACTTAATACCAACCAACTTGAAATTACTCTTACCGCCCTCTTTTATAGAACGAAACATTATTTTGATATTTAGTAACAATGAATAAATAATCATTTTATAAAACCAACTTTATATAATTCAAGTCGATAAAATATTACCGATAAAATATTACTAGATAGGTAACAAATATAATAAATAATTTAATAATAATTTATTCAATAAAATCTCACCATCAAATTGTATATCTAAAATTAATCTGAGTGATATTTTATCATGTCAATAGTATGTATTTAGTTATATGGATTAATTATATATATAATATTATTTTTATATTAAATAATTAATTTTATTTTCAATTTTATAAGGACAATTAATGAAGATTTACCAAATTCATTATAATCTATATAAAGAAGGTCATTGGTGTAGAGTATCTTTTATAATTTTCTTTGTTTTTATGGTAGGATGAGAAGACAAAATAAGAAGAGTTGGTTCATATTTTAACTTAAAGGATTGATAATTATTATAAATATTTTTCAAATAATTTAAGAAGTTTTCAAAATATACATAATTACACCCTATTTTATCAATTCCTAAGTTTCTAAGAGAATAATTACGAGGGAAGGATTAAGCAGGGAATTAGACATTAAAATTTAATCTAATATAATAATTAAAAATTCACATAGTTTTCCTCTAGCCAAAGTAAACAACAAGACGGTCAGGGTAATTTGGGTAGAGAAATAATAAAGCACGTGGGCCAACGACGGGAGAGCAAAAAGGCCTTTGGGAGGAGGTTTTGGTTAGAAGTTGAGGCGCTGAGATTAGGTGAAGCTTTGGCAAACCCGAAAGGTCCAAAAACTCTCCATTCATCATCAGACTTTTAATTAAGAATGCAGTCTGATTCTTCATCCAACTAAAACAACAACATTTCGTGGGCCCAACTTCCCTCCCAATTTCAAAAAACGAAAACTTCCAAAAACCATGTTTCTCGATATTTGCATAATTTTTGCTAAAAGTGAAAGGCAGATTGATTTCCTTTAATAATTCTTTTAAGGGTAATCCCCCTAGGGACCCCCTAGGTTTTTTTCCAGCACCCCTAACTTTTCATCTAATACATATTGGCCCCTAATTTTAGATAACCGTTAAATTAAGAGTCGGGATGAGGGTAAAATTTGTCTCATCAGTTTCTAAAACATTAAATGTAAAAATATCTTTGTTGGGATGCAACACGTGCCACCCTACCCCTACTTTTGTTCACTACTAACTCACTTTCTCTCTCTTACACACACAACCTTTCACCTCTGTATGTCTCTCCTTGCAAGAATTGCAATGGCTAAAACAATGCAGTTCACTTTCTTTTTGGTACGCCATCCATCTCTTGCCACTCGAAAGACTTTGGAAAACCCAAATATGAAACCACTTCTAAGATTCAAAGCTTCAGTCGGACAAAGCCAACAAGCTCACATGGAACTCAACCTCTCCCATGCAGGCATGCAAAACGATATAACCGACCCGACGAAACCCAGATACGACGGAGCAATAGCTTCGCGCCTTAAACCCAGCAAACAACCAAACTAGTAGCATCGTCAACAAGCTCAATGCCCGTTAAACACAAACCCTAACTGAACTGATTTGTTCAAGTAAATAACCATACTCACGCCAATCCAAAACTGAATTTATCAAAATTGAGGATGCTATTAATCCCGCTGTCCCCTTTCAGGCCAGCGGGCCGTCAACCTCCATGACCCAGATTCTGGATCCCTCTGCAGACGGTGCTCAACTCAGCTTAAAGATCATCTATCTCCAGTAGCTGTGATGATATTTCAGGATAATATAAGGTGAGAAAGAAGAGAAGATTGGAGAAAATAGAGAGAAAGAAAGAGATAGGGAGGATTTAAGAAACCAAAAGCCACACAAGAAATGGACAGAGATGGAATGGAAGAAGAGTGAGAAAAAGAGACGAGAGAGGACAGAAAGATAGAGAGTCTCCTGTGTTTTTTTTAATTATTTTCTATTATATATTTCATTCAAATGACTAAATTACCCTTAAACCTTTATTGATGTCAAACGGCTGTTTGAAAATGGGGTCAACATGTTACTATCAGAAAGGTTTTGGTCTCATACATCGAATGAGACCAATATGAGACCAAAACCTTAGGGTCTCTACAACTATCCTTCTTTATACTTAACTAGTGCCGTTTTAGACACATAGAATATGCCTGGCTCTTTTAGTTGTTTTATTTTCTTTTATTTATTTCTTTTGTTTTAAATAAGTTATGTATTGCGATTAGAGTATAATTATAAAATACAATTACCCATAAGATTATGTCAAAAATTCAAAATTACAACACTGACCGGTATGAATCATGATATAAGATATAAAAGAACATAGGTAACTACCATTAAAAGTTAAAGAACATGCATTGACACAAATAACCAATTTCTTTTAACAATTTTGTCAACCGTTGATTTTGTACAGTCGCCACAACAATAACTAAATCTCCAAAATAGTGTATAACCACCAGAAAAGATTATCAAAGGTCCATCGGTGGTGATTATGCTAAAAACTCTTCGAAACCTAAGTCAATATCGATGATTAGGGCTGGGCATATTTACCCGACTCATCGGATTGATTCATTGGTAAGACCCAACTTTGGGTTCACATTTTTCAACCCGATCGGGTTGGGCTTTGAAAACCCGAAACTCGAAGATATTGTTTGGAAAATGTTTAAAATAAATTGAAGTTAAGAAAATTTGAACCCTTCTCACCTTTTACAATATTATCACTAAGCTACATCTCACTCTATATACAATATGTAAACAAAAATTATTTATTATATAAAATTATGTGAATTAAACCTAACCTGAACCCGACAAACTTGACCCAAATAGTTAAAATTTTAAATATTGTTGACTTGATTAACCCGAGCCAAACCCTACGTAAACCCGATCAACCTGAACTTGTCTGATTCATTTTTTTCAAAACCTGACTTTGGGTTCATTTTTCCTGACCTGTCGGGTTTCAGGTTTTATTCGGGTTTGATCCGACCCGACCTGTGCCCAGCCATACTGACAATTGAAATAGTAAACTTTATAAAGAAGCTTTGTGATAATGTATTGAGAGGATTAAAGAGATTACCTTTTAGGTTAAAATGGAGGGTTTATACAGGAATAAAAAGGTGGAGCCTCGGTACTTACGTGAAATGCGTGAATTGGTGGGTTATAGCATTAGCTATGGCCTTGTGAATTATTAGGGTGACGCCTCGCTATGTAGCATTTGTGGGGTGCCACATGAAGTATTTATCGACTAGGATGACCACTCCGTCAACGAGTTCTTTATGGGAAATTTACTCTGACCTTCTAATTAAATTTTAAGAAAACACTTAGCCCAATTCTTTTGTTAAACTAACACTTATCCCCCAAAAATTAAGACTATTTTCTCAAACCTAACACTTACCCCCCAAATATTTGGGGGATAAGTGTTAGTTTTTTAGGGATTTTTTGGGGGTAAGTGTTAGTTTAACAAAAATGTAGAGCTAAATATTTTCTTGAAATTTATTTGGGGGGTTATTAAAATTTCTCATTCTTTTATCAATAATTTTGTAAAACAATGCCACTTATTGAAGAAATACTAGTACAATTTTTTAAAAATGATACTTTCTAAAATTCTCATATTTATTAATAATATAACTTAAAAATTAGTTATTAGTTTAGTTGTATATATTTTAAGAGTGATTAGAGTTGGTCCTTATTTTTTTAACTCCTTTAGCTTTTGTTTAAATTGGTATTATTTAATGAGTAATTATTAATAACCACTTATACTTTTTGCTTAAATTTTATTTATATAAGACTTTTATTTTCTCTTCTGTTATCCTTAATTTTTGAAAAATAGTTCTTAGGTCTTTTAGTTAAAAAATGTCAAAGATATCAAATAGTATAAGGATAAATTGGCTTTTGTCGACTGTATAGTTAAAGAATTGGAATAAAGATTATAATACTCTTATTTGTCTTCTTATGTTTCTATATAATTATGTTATGAAATATTAATAATTTAATGAAGATAAAATATGAGTAAATATGTAAATATAAAAATAGATAAAAACTATCCAAACATAAGTTTTTAAAATTAATATTGTCAATAAAATATTATATAATAATAAAAAAATATTAATTCTCTATTTCTAAAAAATAAATAATATTCTTCAATCTAAATCAAATAATCAAGTCAAAATTTAATCAAAATCCGAGTGCACCACCAATAATCAACATAAACATAAAATAAACAATTACATAAATGATAATTGTTAGAATAAATTTAGAATAAAAACAATTGAATTAAAAAAACAAAAAAATCCAATATAAAAAATAATTATATACAAGTAAATTGATATTGTCATAAACAAAATATAAAAAAAAAATAACGGTAACAATCGGTAGGCAACAATAACATTTAAATATAATGTTGTATCTCTTATTTGAAATATCAGCATTTATTCCCAATGTAATTTGGTCATTTAACTTAATTTTATCGTTTAGAAATTAGTATTTTCTTTATATTTGTAATAGGAGTAAAATGATAATTTTTTATGAAATATGAAGGTCAATAGATGTTAATTAACAAAATATTCTAAAGGACTTAAGAAGATATTTTTCAAAAATTTAAGAATGAAGGAAGAAAAAAATGACAAAAGTCCTATCTGAATGAAAAATAAGCAAAAGGTAAGGGTAGGGGTGGGTGCCCGACCCGTCGGATTTTTTTTCGAGTTGGGCCAACTGTGAAACCCGACTTCGGGTCTAAATAAGTCAACCCGATCGGGTTTAGGTTTTTTTTCGGATTGGGCCTTAAAAACCCGAAACCCGACCCAACCATAAATAATTTTTACTAAAATGTTTGTAGACATTAAGATTTGAACCCTTGACCTCCACTTACACCTTTGACAAGTTTATCACTTGGCTAAACCTAATTTTAATGACAATTTTATAAACAAATATTATTTATTATATAAAACCATATGAATTTAACCAGATCCAAATCCGAAAAAACCGACCCAAATAGCAAAAAAACTAATATTTTAACTTGACCCGACCCCTGACCCGAACCCAATCAACCCGAACCCGACGGGTTCATTTTTTATAAAACCCGATTTTGGGTTCATTTTTTGTGACCCAATCAGGTTCAGTTTTTTTTTTTTTTTTTTCCGGGTTGGGCCAAACCCGCCCTGCCCCGACCAGTGCCCACCCCTAGGTAAGGGTGGTAATTGGTAATTACTTTTTATTAAATTGTATGTATTTTAAAAGTGATTCTAACTGGTCCTCACTATTTAACAATTTAGACCACCGTTTAAATTGATCTTATTTAATTCATAAATTATCCTTATATTTAGATTTAATGTATATATAAGTATAATTTTATATATTTATTTACAATTTTTACATACAAACGATGGATTTTTATTTTTATTATTATTCTTTTTAATCTTAAGGATGGTCTCTGCTACATACCAACGGTAAGCTATTGGGAATCTGGGATTTGGAGTTTAGGCCTGCTGATTGGTTTCACCATGTGCCATAAGCGTTGGGCCCAAACTTTGTTTCCCGGCCCAAATCAAAGTTCTTTTGCAACACATACAAAATTACGATTTCAGAACTTTATTAAATAAATGACTTTTTATCCACAAAATTCTTTAATTTATGTTTTTATTTTTATTTTTTATACCAATTTTTATATCTTCTCACACCTACAGCTCTTTCATCAAGACAAAATAAAGTTATTTTGCTAGATTATTGTTTTTATGTTGCGAAAATGTAAGAATTAGAATTATAGAATTTTCTAAATTTTATTTTAATTATTGAAAGAGTGAGGTGGCAGAGTTATAACGTTGTCTGAAACAGCCCACAGGTGGAGCTCACGGGAGAGAATAGCACCAGAACTCCAATCAATGGAATCATATCATGCCATATCCTGTATTGACCCCACCTGCATCTTATCCGTACACCTCATCCACCACCTGACCCCACTCCTCAGACACTGCGGTCATCAGTCACCTTTCAATCCCGTCCAGTCACAACATGGCCCCCGCTAAACTCCTGGACCAGATTTATTCCCTGTTTCTTTCGGTCAGCCATCCCCCCCACCTGTCCGGAGACGCTGATTCCATCTCAACGGCTCAGATTCCTCCAACCCCAAAGCACTTGATCGACTTTTACCCACCTTGACCGCCTCCATAGTCTTTCCCCAACATTAAAATGGACAGTTGATACTCTTCTTTTTCTCTAATTTTTAAATGTAACACTAATTTAATGATTAAAAATTAAATCTTTTAATTATGAACACTAAACTAAGTTCATGAGAATCATCCAAAATAATTTTAAAAAATTTCTTAAAAAAGAAAAGCAAAAGATGATATTATAGATTATAGGAAAAGTATTTTTTTAATATACTTATAAGAATATTTTTTTAATAAAATTTAATTAATATTATGCTTGTTGATTCCTGAATTATTAATTAATGATATGCACATATATCTATTCTATCTCACATTTGTCAAGTCATATGTTGAGATGTATATTTTAGTGGTAAAAATTTTAAAATAATTTTTTCTTTATTTTTTAATATTATCTTAAAATTAATAAAAATAATTAGAATTAAATAACTAAACTTATGGTTGTGTAGATTTATTGCGTCATCACAATGATGTAATATATATTTAAATATTTGTTAATTAACTGGAAAGTAATTGCAGATAAAGATTAAAAGTATATCAAAGGCACGTGCAGGAAAAAACGTGTTACCGAGGCGCTTTTATGGATATTTGAGGGAGCAGTGAAGTTAAAAGGGGAAATTGAATTTCCGAAACACAAAAACAAAAAAGGAGAACCAAACTTCTTATTGTTATTATTATTATTTTAGCTGCAGAGAGCCAGAAATAGCCTGCACTGGCGCTGCAAACACAGACAAACAACCAGCTTTCTCTATATTAAGGTAAAATTTCCCACTCCAAACCCTAACAAGTTTTCTTTTCCGTTTCTGTTTTGTTTTGCTACTACTTACTTTGAGAAACTAGAATTCGCATCAAACTCACCTCAATCTTGAATTTTTATTTAGCTTTGTAATTGTCTAATCTTGCCGAGGGAAAATGGTTCGAATTATGCGTTGTTTTGTGGAGAATTGGAAGAATCGGAAATGGAATGTGAAGTGTTTTGCTTTCTGTTTTTGCTTTTCGTGTTTTTCTTTGTGGATGGATTGCATGCTCTGTTTGGTTCAGTTGATTTTTGTTGTTTTTGATGGTTGACTTGATTAAGCTGATTTTCTGCGTTTGTGTGAGCAATTGATGGCTTTCTGTTCTTGTGAGATCATTTCGTTGTTTACGTCGGTTAATTGAGCTGATTTTGTTGCTCTGCGTATCTATTTAGGACAGAGTATTGGGTGGGATGGTTATCTGTACGAGTCTCTATTGAATTTTTGCCCAATATACATATATTTTTTATTTTGAGAATTATCAATCACAGCATTGATTAGGTATACGAAGAGAAAATAAGTTAATATGAAGTGTAATTTTTTAGATGGGTGTACAAATTATTGGGTATTTCTGTCGTACCAAAATCTTTCTGTATTTGGAGTTGTTTTTTTGGCTAGTTCCAACTGTGGTTGTTGCTTGTAAACGTTTTGATATGACGTTTTATGTTGGTGGTGGTGAGTAAAAGCTGCTTGATTCTTGTGTAATTAGAGTTGGAGCTTATCTTTTAAAAGAGTCTACAGTGAAAGAGGAAGGGGTATACACAATAATTGTTGTTCCTTGAGCTATTGCGAGTGTTTTTTGGCAAAATTACCCTGCAACTATGTAAAAAGATATTCCTAATCTAATCTAGCTGTAACAAGCAGGGAAAGTTACCCTGCAACTATGTAAAAAGATATTCCTAATCTAATCTAGCTGTAACAAGCAGGGAAAGTTACCCTGCAACTATGTTAAAAGATATTCCTAATCTAATCTAGCTGTAACAAGCAGGGAAAAAAAAAAAAAAAAACGCTGATCTCAAAATTGGTTGTATATTTGAATTCGTCCTTTCACTACACTGGAAGATAAGCAGTTAACACTTTGGATGATTTTGTGGATGGCAATAGTTAGCAACCAGGGACAGATATGAACATGTTAGTTGAAATGATATTCTACAGTGCCAGTTAAGGTAGAAATTGATTGGGGCTTGGATCAAATTTAATTTCTACATTGGAAGATACTTCAGTGAATTGAGAGGAAAAATCAGGAAATTTTACTATCTTAGAAGGTGAGCCAAGTTTACTATAATTGTATCTTATACTCTCCCAAGTTTACTTTAAACCTTTGAAAATGATAGTATCTATTGAAAATTTCCTTTTAACTTCGATTTAGAGGAAATTTGGATATTACATGTTACATGTTATAATTTCCTTTTTGAGCTAATAGATAGTTACATGTTATAATTTGGAATGGATAAATTTCCTGTGACTATGTCTATGTTGTATGGTTTTGTATGTAGTAAACATTGCAATGAATGTGAGTTTTGGTGCATTTAAATGATTTCTATGGTGAATGGCATAGAAAATTGGGAAATTATAAGAAACATTGCCAATTAAGGGGTTTCTTACAAAAATAGCCAAGAAGGCTAACTTCTTCTAAGGCCCTATCCAAAGAATACATGAGGGACAAAAATACCTTCTTCTTCTTCCTAAATTCTATTTTTTTTACTCTCACTCCTTATACCTCTCTCTCTCTCACTATCTCCGATCCACTTTCTGACAACTCACTCTCCGACAACTTTTCCGGCAACGTAGGTGAGTACTCCTCACTTCACTCATTATTAAAATAACATAATTTATGTTGATTTTGTGTTTAAATTTTAGTTGAAATATGTTTGAAAAGTTGAATTAGAATATGTTGAAATTAGTTTTGAAATGATGTTAACATGTGTTGATTTTTGCCGGATTTAATGTGTTTTTACCGGATCTGTCAAATTTTTGCCGAAAAATTGTAGGGGTTGTGGGAAAACTGGTCTGGACCGCATGGATCCCACGGTCTAATGGTCCAAAATCCTCTTTCACCTTTCAAGTTAACCTTTTGGATTTTGGACCATTGGACCGTGCGGTCTGTGCGGTCCGGATTGTTGGACCACATGATCCCATTGCATTTTTCGGACCATTTTTCGACGAGCCATGCAGTTGTCCGGCAACCACACCGCAGATCCGGCAATAAACACAACAAATCCGGCATCCTAACATCATTTTAGCACATACTAACATCATTTTAACTAATTTAAACACATTTTCAAATTTTACTTTTCAAAGACATTTCAACTAATTTAAACACAAAATTAACAAAAAAAAAAAAAATGAAAGCAAATAATGAGTGAGAGGGGAAGTACTCACCTATGTCGCTGGAAAAGTTGTCAGAGTGAGAGAGAGAGTTGTTGGAAAATTGATCGGAGTTAGAGGGAGAGAGGTGTAAGGAGTAAGAGTAAAGATAGATGAGTATGTTTAGGAAGAAGATGAGGGTAATTTTGTATCTCATGTATTCTTTGGATAAGGACTTGGAAGAAATTATCGTGTTTGGCTATTTTTGCAAGCAATCCCTTAATTGGGGATATTTCTTATAATTTCCCTAGAAAATTCTTGGTATCTAATTGACCTGTATTTTTGTTGATTGTGCTGCCAGATTTGAATTGCAGGTTCTGCATACGTAACAGCCTCATGACTTCATCTGTGCATGATCCATCTGGTATTTATCATCAAAATCTTGATCAAGCTCATGTTTTATGGTACTTTTATGATGACACTGTTTTGTTTGAAGTAAATAGATTAAATCTTAAAATCTACCTGCTATTCAAGCATCTAATTGAATCAAAATGTGTAATTTTGTATGATTGTAGTATGGAATTGCTTCTATTTTAGTGTTCACTTATTTTTTACTCTGCTGCTACGACATCATCTTATTTCCCAAGGGTGAAACAATCTAGTAGTTGTTACCCTTTGTGAACTGTGATAATTTTGGTAGGTCTATGTAGTTAGTTGATTAGCAATTTTTTAGTTCAAACCTGAGCCAAATGATACCCAATCCTAATGTTTGTTTTGGATCCTCGTGGGTTTGGATGTTCAGAGACCTATTTCAAAATCCAAGAGAGTTTCTTATGTGCTGTGGTTGTAATTCATGTTAAAATTTAAATATTCTAGCATGGACGAATTTTTGGAGCCGGAGTCCCTTGTTCAAATTGCCTATGCTTTGGCATTCTTTTGTGAAGCTTGATGCCTACCTTGTCTTCTGTTTTATATCTCATTCACATTAAATATCTCTAACAATTTTTATCGCTTTTGGAAAATGGCTACACAGATAATAGTGAAGCTGATGAGCAGCAAAATCATTCAGAATCCCAGATACAGTCCTCGTCTCCTGCAACTGGAATATCACACCCAGGCCTCACAAGCTCTAGTGTTCAGTATACAGCACCTCAGCTTGGGGGAGGCCACGCTATGGTATCGTTCTTGGTGTATATTTTCCTCTTTTATTTATTTTTCAATTTTATAATTTTTGTTTGAGAGTGGGGGAGAAGGCAGCAAGTTAAAATGGTAAACATCTTTGGATATAAATTAGTGTTTCTATCATGCTAGGATTGTGCTGAATAATTTATTTAAAGAAGTGCTAGGTAGGAGTGGTGTGATAAACAATTTTCCTTCTGCTGTTTGGAGTTTTATGTTTGATTTGAATGCTCCATGACATTATCCTTGGTTTTGGAATCCGAGACAAGGAGGTAAATGGGGCCAGCAGTGGCAGTCATGGTGACTGATTGTTAGAGCTTGTGTTAGTTGTGATGTTAGTGGTTGGGAGTTGGTGATGGTTATGAATACATTTGCTTTAGTCTTGATATGTCTGGTCATATGTTGGTATGAGGAGGTGATAGCAGTATAGATGTATTTGCTGGTTTATAAGTAGGTAATGGTAGTAGTGTCTGGCATGGTTGCTGGGGTGGTAGCATTAAAGTTGAATCAATAGTTTTTTGTGTCTGATGAGGATGGAGTGCTAAATGCGAATCTTTGTTTGGGTTTTTGAAATTTTGAGAAACAGATTTACTTCTGTGGTCGAAATGATCTTCTAACTTTTATTTTTACAACGTTCTGGTCAGTATTGGTTTTGGTGATGGTGGTGTCACTTAATACCATGTTTTGGAGTTCTTGCTTTAATGGAATTCATTGCCTTGATAAGGGAAAGGAAAAGAAAATGATAATATTTTGCATTTGAATGCTTGGGGGGATAAGAAAGGATAATTGTAAATATGTTTTCTTAATGAAAAAAGAAAGGAAAGGTAAGTATTAATAATAATTATAACCATTATAATCTGTCTATATTAAATATGGCAGAAGGGTATCTTAAATTTTAGTTTCATCATGAATAGTTAATGGTCATAACAGGTGAAATTTCTTAAGCCATGTTTCTTTTCCTCCAAAAATACACTTATCATTAGAACAAAAATAAGTTTTGTGCTATTAGTTATCCTTCCATTATTTCCTTTACCCGGTCCAGTGGCATAAATTGGTCATTTGTTGTTGATTGAGCAGATTTCTCCTCTTTGACTTTCATGTGAGATTTGTAAATTGCCTTTTGTCATGTTATCCTGGTACTAGTCTCATTTTTTTTTTTTAATCCGATCTTCAAAGGTTTGGTTGTGTGGGAATTGTTCTGAAATTATTATGTTTTAAAATATATTTCCTGAAATTGCAGATTTCATATTAGAGAACTTCATCCCCTACGTATTTCCCAGAAATCCTTCTAATTCTTTGTTCCAGATAACCTAGAACATGGCCATCCAAAAAATGGTGTAACAAATGTGATACACCATCATTTCTGTAGGTGCCTTCTTTCGGTACATTCCCAGTTTCAACATTCTGCTTTTTTGTTAATAAAAGTCTTGTCTGATCTTTAATCCATGAGCAACATGGGCAAATTGGTTGCTGACATAAGATTTCGGAATCACTAGCTAGTCTTGATCAAAAGACAAGTTTTATCCCTTTCCGTAGCATTTGTGATGAATGGACTATTAATGTCAGTTTCATTAGCCTGATGATTCAAAGCTTATTAGTTATAGTTGATATTGGTAAATACAAATTTTGAACTCCTGATTTGTTTTTTTTGCTGCCCCATATGAAATTTGCATCATACTGCAATTTGATGACTGGTCATTTTGTTAATAGTGATTATTTTTTTACAGTTCTTTTTTATATGTGCTTGACTGTAAATAAAACTACAAAATGCAGTAGTTAGGCCATCCAGGGACTATCAAGTGCAGTAATTACTTTTAATTAGTTTGGTTGTATATGTTTTAGGATATGAAATTTCAATTTCTCACTATCAAAGACTATGAGTTCTCTCTCTTATTTGCTTTGTAAGAATTATAGGTGCACCACCTTGTCGGATAACTCTATGATGCTTCAGAATTGATGGGTGTCCTTCTCTTTAAATAGAGTTAAAGAATCATTTTTCCTGCATAATAGAATTTGACCTCATTTTACGGAGAGCTAAAGTAACATTTATGGTTTTCTCTTGTATATTTCCATATATTAAAACTGTGTCCCCTTTTTATTTTTTTTCATATTTATCCCAAAAAGATATTGTATTGTTCTAAAGTAACAACCATGAATGATCTTTAATTTGTTGCAAGTAATGATTTGAAGAAAATTATAAATATTTATGAAGACATTATTGCCATCTTGTATGACTAAGTCAATGTTATGAATTGATTTTTTATTGGTATTCTAAAGAAACAATTGCTTTAGCAATTCTCTTAAGAGGAGTAATGTTAACTAAACAAGCTGATCACTACTACATGATCGTCACATCAACTATTATGTAATTTATTTTTAGTTTTCACTTCTCTAATCAAATCATGCTTGTGTTAGTTAATTAGCATGGGGAGTATGTATGTATTGTGCTATTTTTAAAGTGGTGATCGTTTTTGCACAATGGTTCTTAGCTAAGTCCTAGAACTGAACCAGTCATGAGCCTGTCACAACTAAAAAAGCTAGAAATTTGAAAGTAGGAAGTTTGAACGTCAACTGATTTCTGTTTGGGCATTATGTAATTCAAGGCAGCGGCGGCTTACCCATATCCGGATCCCTATTATAGAAGCATCTTTGCTCCTTATGATGCACAACCGTATCCTCCACAGCCTTATGGTGGACAACCAATGGTAAGTTATTCTTTTCAATGGTGCACTTAGTTGCCTGATTCTTCATAGTAATGTGACAGTTTCTGATTTAAGGACCATGCTTGGATTATGAATATGTATTATGATTATTTAACAATTTCCAGGTCCACCTTCAGTTAATGGGAATTCAGCAAGCTGGAGTTCCGTTGCCCTCAGATGCAGTTGAAGAGCCTGTGTTTGTGAATGCAAAACAATATCATGGAATCTTGCGACGTCGACAGTCTCGTGCAAAAGCTGAATCAGAGAATAAATCTTTAAAGTCTCGGAAGGCATGTTTGTGAGCAGCAAATATTATTGTATTCTGTTTAGTGGTTTTGGTTCATTGTGGGAACAATCTAAAAACCAGTGGGCATACTCAGTAATTTTGGACTTCATCCATGTTTGGATGTTTCATATATACATATATATCCATTTCTTTACGGCAGTTTTAGTTTACTCACCTTTTAAACTAATTATGCAGCCATACTTGCATGAATCTCGGCATTTGCATGCATTAAGAAGAGCTAGAGGATGTGGGGGTCGGTTTCTCAATTCAAAGAAATCTGAAAACAAACAGACAGAGGCGGCATCAGGTGACGAATCACAACCCAAGATCAATCTCAACTCTGATAAAGATGAGCTTGCTTCACCCGATGGTGCATCCTAATATCCACAAAGGAGTGGCGATGCTAGAAAAAGGCCCCAGAAACCACTATTTATCAATAATGGCCAGAGAACCTAGGTTCCAGTACCACCCTTAACAGTCTCAGTATTTGCTTCATTCTAGCTCAATACTTAGAATTCAGTAGTAATGTGTATAGGATTTCCAGTAATAGGTTGTAGGAAGGTTAAAAAAATGAAGCAGGACAGATGTATTGAAGTGCAGTCATAGGCTATCTTCTTCAGAATGGAATTCTTTCTAGCGTTGCTCTTTTTTATGCCGAGGGAGTAATGGTTAAGTTTGCTGTGTGTGCACTTAAATGATGTTAAGAGGTTGGGATCTTCTTCTCTTCTAACAGGAAATTGGAGTCATGTTAATTGGGTTGATTATGTGACATTAGCTCAGTGTAAGATTAGGATTGCTGTTGCTGTGAATTATATCTCCCTTCTGATTACTTATTTATCAACTTGGATAATAAGTCAGAAACGTTTTATTTGTATTTGTGTGCTCTGCTGGCAACGTGTTTCCTTCTGCTGGACTATCGCTGGATAAGCGGATTTTGGCTTTGGACTAGGAACAGTTAATAGCCACCAAAAATGGAGAAAAATAAAACTTATAGTAGAAAAGTGGATCTAATTGTTGATTAAGGTAGAAAAAAGTGAAGATTAGATGACCAGATTTGTTTAGATTCACGTACAAAGAATAACACACGTATTCTATTGTGGACTATTGGTGCTACAATCGGAAGTCTATTTTTGTGGTCAAGTCGATTTTTCAATTGACTGAAGCGTATAGCCGACTGATGAATGACCATTTCCAAGCCTTTCTCAAAATCGGCTCGAGTGTCTACACTTGTTTTAGTTGGCAAATTTGATTAATTTGGTCTTTCATTCTAAATTCAATTTCAGTGTTATCTAAGTATAAATGGAAATGGTGTGAACAATCAAGGGAGAATCAAAAATGGAGAAATTATTTTTGGAAAAATGAGTATAAGGTACTAGACTTTGAATCTCATAGTTTCTTTAAAGTTTTTTTTTTTTTTTTTTTTTTTTTTTTTTTTGGGAAAATNTTTTTTTTTTTTTTTTTTTTTTTTTTTTTTTTGTGGGTCAAATCAAATTCAAGTTGGTTCTGAAAGTATACGTCTTCAGAGAAACAAATAATTAGAAGGGCCGTCAAAAAAAGGGAAGGAATTGATCAGGAAGGTGCTTGGGACAGCCTTCTCCAAACATGAATGAGGCTTTTGCCCTACCATGTCATTGATGAACTCCACTTAATATTAGACCTTTTCAAATAAATAAACTTTAGCTTCTTCTTTTCACATTATCGTGGATGGGCTTGATAATTCGGTTGCACTACCGCATTTGTAACCTCACCTAATTTGATTGAACCATTCATGATTTTTCCAGGTCAAAATTCCTTCATTCTAGTTTTTATCCAGAAATATACCAGGGTTGTCAATTAAATGAATTGTGGAGAATAATTAAATGAATTCAAACTAAAAATGTTCGGTGATCTTTGCATGACGGGTTTCATCTTTACTAGTGGGCTGCAAAACCGAAATATTTGTGTAATGAAATGGAGACAATTATATACAAGTGATATACTTGTTGATAATTGAGTGTTCTTATGCCTTTATTTTTGGTGTCAGGTGTACATTAGAAGATTGCTGTGAGAAATGAATTTCCTCGTTAAATTCATTTAAGTAAACATCTTTGAGAGTGGTCTCCTCTCTGCATGCAGACATGACTAAACAAATTAACAACAAACATCTTTCAAAGTCAGAAACAATTAAAACGATCATTAAAATACACATTTTCCTCGTTGCTTTAGTTTTTCTTTTTCCAACAACTTTCTTTATTTATTCTATAGATACACACAAAAGTTTGGTTGGATTTTTTCCTGATCATTTTCTCTTGTTTTTTTTTTTCCTGGGAAAATATTGCTTCTTCCAAAGAGGAGTAGAAGGGAAAATGATATATATATTGAGTAGAAAAGATTAAATTTAAACTACAATATACCAATCATTACAAATATCAGTCCAAGGCTCAGTATTGGTTGGATATATAATGCTAATAATAAATTAACCAAATAAATTGGTGAATACTGAATTTGAGGTCAATAAAGTAGGCTTATGAACATACTGTAACTGTTGACCATTGTCAATGATATTGACACTGGGTCATTCAATCAAACAGTTATATGATCATACCTCTCAATTATCTCTTCATCAATAATAATATTTCAACACCTCACTATTACCCTCTTTTCTTTCACACTATCTCATTCCAAATTTTTCTACTGATGAAATCATTTTGCACTTTCATTAATGTTGCTTGAGTTTTGTCTCATGTAGCATCTGCATGTATCACCTGGGAATTATATTGGGTGGTTGGAGATTGGACTAAGAAGCCATTTGAACTTTGAACAACGATGATATATTTGTTACTTTGCTAGCTACCTATTAGCTTTTCTCCTTATATTTTCCCTTCTTCAATCATGAAAATAACTTTTGACGCAATTGACCTAACATTACTGTTTTACGTTGCAAATTCAAACAATAATCCCATCTCAGAGAAACCTTCATCAGTGGGTTTCTGTGTTTGTTTGACTGATCACACATTCACATTGAGATTACCATACATATTATGAGATTCAAGAGAGCACTAATTCAATTAGAACTCAATTGATTTACGGAAAAGATTGAATCAATCATTCAGTCAATCAAAATAAACACAATATACTTTTTTTTTTTTTTAAATATAAGTGTCCGAACTAGTTTATGCTCACCTCGACAAATCCCACGGGATCTGTCCCTCGTGCCCTCTGATATTTTCAAAACAAATCTGTTAATCGCTAGATTTTACATAAGGGGACATAGCCTCAAGTAGATGTACACTAAATAAACACAACACAATACACATTGTTGGCTAGTTATTCTTTTTATACTGAACATTTATTTATCATTCCTTAGCAGCCACACCCTTTGAAATACCATTTCCAGTGAAAGCAATGTTTTAATTATGATCTGATTTATAAATAAAAAAATAAAAAAAAATACATTGGGAAGAAAATATGTATAAGCTTGAGAAGAAATTTATGAGAGGATCACAAATCACAATTCTATGCTGTCTGTATATGGTAAATGAGAATGGTGGCCACATTTTGTATTGATGCCACAGGGGCAACATTAACATAGTAAGAAAGGTAGTTAGCAATGCCAAAAATTAAGGAAACAATATTGCAATATTGCACTTAGAATTTTGACTAAATTAAGTAAAAAATTTGATCAAAATGCATGGGTGAATTGTGAAGGCAATTCGATCAGCAAAAATGGGCAATGCACGGATCTTCAAGGGATGTTTCTTTAAGCTTGCTCAGACAATTTTATTGGCTACCAGCAATAAGCAAATAAGGGAATGGTTTGTGTAACTTGTGTTTGCCACTTGCAAGCGTATAATAGAAGGATAAGGCTAGCTTTAATTATTTCATTAGTAAGACTTTTGAATAATCAGGATTATCATTATTCCAATGCTTATCTTTGACAAAAATTATTATTATTATTATTATTATTATTATTATTCTGATAATTTAGCAGACAAAACCCATGAAATAATCACATCTTTTTTCTTTCACCATAGCCTTCATGTCATCAAGATACGTGGATGATCAAACAAAGTTAACTGGTTAAGAATCCAAATCTCAACACTTAGCTGAATTTTTCACATTAAAAAAAAAAAAACTGATATTTCAATTAAAAAAGAACCCTTTTAGAATTTTTTGACTGCAGCTTTGATTCGATCGTCTTCTAATATGAGCAGCAAAAAGACAAAGTATGAGGCAAATATTATATATATATATATATAGGAACAGGATTATTAAAGCATTTGAGAACTTAATTTCGCACACTTTGATCATCTTCTAAATAATGGGCAGCTAAAAGACAAAGTATTGTTTGCCGATTTCTGAACAAGCTGGAAACCCTACCAATGGAGAAAAAGCTAAATAAATACAGTTAAGAACAAAAAAGAGAAAGAGAAAAGAGATTAAAGGGTAAATTATTAAATAAACAGTGTCGTCATGATAAGAGTACTGAAAACATGAACATGTGCATTTCGCTTGTATCCATCATCATGTATATGCTGGAAACTTTATTAAAAAAGAATTTCTTTTTGGATAAACGAAAAGCTTTAGTTGTCCGTTATCTCTCTCTCTCTCTCTCCCCTGCATATTGCACATGAGAAAAAGATTAAATGTGTGCATGTATATATATATAACTGATTAATAATAATAATAACAATGGCATTGATTAATATTGCGAAAGTGATCACAGTAGGGTGGGTTTGCATCCATATACGAACTTTTGTAAGGTCTTGACAAATTAAATTCAAAAACTTTGCTATCACTCCTAATCATAGCAAGTATTATATGATATTTGTGTCATAATTGATAGCAAAGATATCAAGATCATTTCATTTCCCTCTCTCACATGAGCATTGCCTATCTTGCTGGGATTCTTGCTATCTCTCTATCCATATTCTATATCCATAGCCACCTTTACACCTCTTATCATAACCACAGAGAGAGAAAGAGATGTGTAAAATGGAAGCAAAGCAACGCAAAGGCACACAATTCTAGAGTGAGAAATGTGCATGGTGGGGTCATGATACATGTTGTGGAGAGTCTCTGAAAAAAAACTCTCTTTTGGTGCATGACAAGAACTGGGGTCGGCTAGCCAGCCAGCCTCAATCTATATATATATCTCTCGACCTCCACCTCCACCTCCATCACGACCACCACCACCACCACCCAAGAAAGAGCCGAGAGAGAGCTTCATGTTCATGCATATGGGTCCCTTAGATGGGGCTGGAAAGTGACTCCCACCTTCGCAAATTTTGCAAAATCACGCAATGAGATATGGGAACACATGGCGCAGTGGACCAATGGTGGGGTTGAGTGTCACAAAAACCCTTATTTTGTGTGCCAAAAGGAAAGGTAAAAGGTGAAAGGAAAGGAGCTTCATGATCATTTAAACATGTATACAGGGGAGACAAGAAGACACCAACTGAGTCTGCGTAACCATTGACTTCTCCTTACAACTTCATCATAAGCCATTAATTATATGTGTTGAGAGAGAAAGAGAGAAAATCTCCATAATCTCTATTCATCCATCCCATGAGCGAGAAAAGCAATTGACTTTTAGATTTCACAAGGTGGACATTTGCTCCAAAAGTGTTTTTAACATCTTGAAAGCATCCAAAGCTAGGGCTAGCTATACCATATTTGAATTGAAATAACGCTAACCTATAACTCTTTCAAACTTGAATCAATTATTAACTCATTTACTATACATCCATCTCTTTCAATCTCTCTTGGATTCTTCTCGTGACTTGATTAAGCTATATCTATATCTATATATATTCATGCAAATTGCTGAAGGAAAACACACACACACACAAAACTCTCAATTTGTTACTAAAATAAAATTTTTTTTTTTGATGGGTGGGTACGTACGTGGTGGTCGACCTTAAACCGCAAAAAGTTAATATTAGGGTTTGAAGTTTTGTGTAACCCTAATTTAATTAGCTCCTTTACAATCTACTTATTGATCATAATGCACTTATATATATATATATATGTAAACAACTACCAAATTGTATTATTAATATATATTTACTGGGCAACTATATACTATAAATGTTTATCATTATATATTCTTATAACTTCATCTTCATGCATCTTAATTTACAGTACCTCGACGATTCTATACGTGTAACTTTGAACTAAGTGATCATTTTAAGTTATATACGTACTTACATCAAAATCTTGGATTACATCAAAATCTTGGATTACAAGATATCTTGATGAATGTCTTTATACATATATATAGAAACCTTTTAAGAAAAATGTTTGATTAATTTATGTTATATATATCCGACAAAAGAAAAGGCAACTTTGAATAAATTGGAAGTTTGTAGTATTTGAAGAGAAAATAAGCTCTAAGCCACTTTGGCATGCAGAAAAGGAAAAGCATGGTGAAGTTGATTTCATGATGACAATACACATGAGATTACAAACAATATTATTAGATATTACTCTCAAGCTTTTATATAAATTTCATCTGTACCCTATACTTGTGTTCTAAGCATCAATAAATAAGCTATTCTTTTAATATATATATATNATATATATATATTCTTATACATACAATTAAGCCTGACCTTTGTCACTATCTACTATTTTATTCCAACGGCATATCTATTGACTCAAGTTATAGTAGCTTATTCCTTAAAATGTAATTAAATTCGAACATAAGAATCTAAACTCTTTTTTCAATATTATTATTTGCATATATATAATATATGGGTTATTATATTCTAATATAATTTTTTTAACTTAGTTTTATGATACTTATTTGTAACCATTAATCCACTACAATATGTTAGTTAGAGAGTGTTGAATTGATATCAAGAATACCTATTTTTTTAACTTGTTTCATAATGATTATATGTAGTTGATTAGTATGATCCTATATATATATATATATATATA
>JANLJB010000797.1:30905-42032 GCA_026212285.1 Bursera cuneata
GTACTAAATGATTAAAATAATAATAAAATTTAATTTCATTCATTATTTCGAGCTATTTACTCATTGGACTCTCAAGCCTCACGAAAGAAATACTACTACTTGATTATAAATATTTACCACAAAATTGGTTGATGAATAATATGTCACATGATTGATTAATTGAATAATTCATCATGTCATTTAGCAATTAAATAAAATTCATACAATTAAGAAGAAAAATAACACAGACCCAACAAAATAAAAAACAGCCCAACAAATTTTGTAAAATAAATTTTCTTTCTTATTTAATAATATTTTGTACTTTTAAAAAGAAATAAAAATCATTGTTAAATTTCCAATAAACCAGACCACACTTATTTACTCGGGCCTATTTGATTCGAAGCCCACTGTTGCAGGCACCGCGAGCAGGTTCTTGTTCGGATCCGGGTTCAAGTCACCCATGNACCCACTGACCACCCACTCACCCAAGTTGTGGCTAGCGCCTAGCAGCACTATTCTAGACCAGACAAGAAAGCAAAGCAAAGTTAGTCCGCTTTCTCTCTCTTCACGCCTCGCATGCATGCCGCAGCCCCACATGCATCATTGCATCACATACATGCATTGCACATCATGCCATGTACACCATCATCATCATGACCCATTCTCACATCATGCATGTAACGCAAACTAGACAGAGAAAGAGAAGCTCATGCACACTACTGTTTTTATCAATTAATTAATTAATTCCAATCGTAAAAAAATTAAGAATTAAAAGAAAAAGTCTGGGTCTTGGCAGAGTAAATTCAGTCCTCATTTATTCTCTTCTTTGGCTTGTTTTGTTTGTTCATTTTCGTTTCTTCTTTAACATCCAAGGCTGTCAGTAATTAATCTACCAAAATTTATAATATTTTTTATATTATTATTATTATTTTGGTATTTTAAATAAAGTTATCAACCACTAGCAGCAGTGGGGTGGCCTTTTATTATGTTTTTTTTTTTTGGAGAAATAAAAAGTGAATGGAAAAGAAAAGAGTTTTTAATGACTGAAGTGGTGCTGGTAAATTTGTGGTCACATCTGGAAAAACGATTTCTTTGTTTCTCTTTCATTGCATTCTTTGTTTCACTGTGTGACTGTGAATTTTCTGTGGGTTGGTTTGTTTTGTTTTGGTTTGGTTCGGCTCTCTCTCAAAGAAGGGTGAAAGAATCTCGAGATTGGCGTCAGAGAGAGATAAAGACCTGAGCGCCCATCCTTGTTTCAGCTCTTTCTTTCTTCACCTTTTGTTTGGTCGTCAGCTGAGAGACTCAGACTCAGACTCAGAGAGAGAGAAGAAGAGGAAGCAGAAAACCAACTCCCCTCCTCCATTCAAAGTGCTGAGAAAAAAAAAAAAACAATCATCTGATGAAGGAGAGAGTAGGCTCTCTTGGAGGAGAGAGCCTGCCTTTGAACAACACAAACACCACAATCACTATCAGCACTGAAGAAGATCAAGAACCCATACCAAACCAACGTCTTTTGTGTTTGTGTTCTTCTCACTAGCAAAACAAAACTCCTTCTGGGTTAGTTTTGTTTCTGGCTTCTTCTTTGTAGTGAAAAGCAAGTTCTTTGTTTTTTTTAAACGTTTTGAGCTCTGTGTATGGCACTTTCTATTCACAATAACAAGGAGTTAGCAAACAAGCAAATGGATACGAGTAAGTATGTGAGGTATACACCAGAGCAAGTTGAGGCTTTAGAGAGGGTGTACACGGAATGCCCAAAGCCTAGCTCTTTGAGAAGGCAACAGCTCATTAGGGAGTGTCCTATTCTGTCTAATATAGAGCCCAAGCA
Source organism: Bursera cuneata (assembly GCA_026212285.1). Lineage (NCBI taxonomy): Eukaryota > Viridiplantae > Streptophyta > Magnoliopsida > Sapindales > Burseraceae > Bursera > Bursera cuneata. The sequence continues at coordinate 32,710 of JANLJB010000797.1, forward strand.
GATCAAAGTGTGGTTCCAGAACCGCAGGTGAAGACACTACTTGTTCTTTTCCATAAAATGGAAACTTGTTTGTTGGGATTTTCTCTTCTTTTTTTCTTCTTCCTTTCTTTGTGATGAATTCTGCTTCATTTCTGGCTGAATGTGGTTTTATGGCAACTCTATTTTTTAATGAAATGGGAGCTTTTGATGACTTTAGTTTCGTTCAACTTTTTGAAAAACATTTATGGGTTTTGATTTTCAAAATGTTTTTCCTGGTTTTGTTCAAAGATTTATGCTTGAATGAAATGAGCTATGAAAAATGGGTCTTGTTAAAAGCCTTGTGTTCTTTTCCTTTTCTTTCATCGACGTGTGATTTTTGGATGGTTGTGTTCGTAAATTCTCTGGAAAAAAATTATTTTTTTTGTTATTTCGAAATGTATTAGAAGTAATTTTTTTAATATTTAAACTGCTATGGTTTTGGAAACTGATGAGTGGTGTTCGATTTGCTTATGGTGATCTAAAATGGGTTTTGCTTAATGTTTATTGAGTTGTGGAAGTGCATTCTTTTTCATTTCTTTCAATATTCACTTCCATGAGTTTTCCTCGCTTTATTCGAGTTATGATGCCTAAAAACCTTCTATCAAAAAGGGCAGGTGGGCTTAAAGTGGGTTTTGAGGTATGAAATGTGTTCGTTTAAGATTTAACCTCTTTGTTGAGTTTTTTTATTTCAAGCTTTTAGGTTTCGTTTGATGAGGTAATTAGTTATTGCATGTCTGATGGAAGTGTTTCTCTCTCTTCTTCTTTTCTGATACTTTTAAGCATATCTTCTTCTTTATTGTTTTTATGTCCAGTCTTCCCGTTTACTTTAATTTTGTAGCACTGGAGGGAATATTTAGTCCATACATTAGGTTTCTTTTCATATATTGAATGAAGTCCTAATTGCCCAAACTTCTTACTATTTTGAGCATTGTTGATATTAAATGAAGATAAGGACAGCTAGGCTGTTAATTGCCTTTTTCTATTCTATGTTTTTGCTTTACCTGACTAGTTTTTTTTCCTTGTTACATCATCTTGGATTTTAAAGTTAAAACTTTTTGCAGAAGATACTGCAAAACTCCCATTTGCTTGCTTTTTGTAATGGGTGTATAATAAGCAAATCCCAGTTGGTCAGTTGATGAGATTTCTTTAAATACGGGGTAGTTGGGAAATTAAATGAAGGGAAAATGACAGTTTGCGCTTGTTCTTTTCCTTTAATCCTTTCCATTTTCTTATTTCTGAGCCTGCATTTAAGGAACTAGGAAATGAATCGTAGAAAAAAAAATAATCTTCCTATTAAGGTGGTTTGATTATCATTCTTCGGTTGGCCTCTCAAGTGGGAACCTTATTTTCGCTGAGATAGCTTCTCGTTTAATGTTCTATAAAGCAATTAAGATATTGGTTATTACTCCATTTTGTAAATCTTACCTAATTTGGGTAGTTCTGCTAAACTATTCATGATTGTGGAAAGCTATGGAGTTTTTGAAATATTTTGTATGTGTAGGAGGTGGTCTTTTTCTTCTTTTATGTTTTCTTTTTATTTTTTATTTCAATGTTGTATCAGATGATTTGGCTCCATCACTTATGCTTAGCTTTTGGAAGTGGTCCTTCTGTTTTCTGGCAGCACGATTTCTTAAAAAGTTCCTTTGGTTTTGAAGTGGTACTTTTCCTTTGCTATGATACTACTACCATTAGGTGTAAATAAAAGCAAACTGAACATTCTATGGTTCACATGATATTGGTGTAAATCTTATTGTAATAGAGGAACCATATTGTATTTCTACTTGAATTTGATATATTGATTCTGTCTTCAATGTCATTTTGGCCTAACTTGTTTTAGTTTTTCTGTATTTTATTTTGATGAGGAGATCTGTATTCTGTTCGAGCATTTCTCATTGGACTTGTTTAACTTTCTTTTCATTATAGATGTCGTGAAAAGCAGAGAAAGGAAGCTTCCCGACTTCAGACTGTGAATAGAAAGCTGAGTGCCATGAACAAGCTTTTGATGGAAGAGAATGACCGACTGCAGAAGCAGGTTTCGCATTTGGTCTATGAGAATGGATACATGCGGCAACAACTGCATAGTGTAAGCTCCAGCACTTTTGCCAGCTCACAGTTCTGCTTTAAAACATTCCTAGCCTATTTTTTTCCTCACAGGAAATTGAGTGTCGTGCCATGGCTGTTTTGTTTTCCACGTTTATAAGTTATTCATTATGTTCAATTATGTGCTAAATATTTTTTATTTGTATTCATTTCTTAAACCTTCTTTTGCATTTTAACTTAATGCCACTTTCTGCATTTCCAGTTTTCATTTCTAATACATTTTACCATCACATTTGCTGAAGTTATCATCCAACATTTGATTGCTGCTTTTTTGCTACACCAAATTTTTCTTTGTTGGTTTTTCTGAACTTGAACTGTGTTTTACCAAATCGCATACAATTCCATAATATAACTAAGTGCTTAAGGAGTTGATAATTGAATTTAAATACTTAAAAGAAGGTCTCTTTTTCTGGACTCATAACAGGCATCTGCAACGACCACAGACAATAGCTGTGAGTCTGTGGTCATGAGTGGTCAGCACCAACAACAGCAAAACCCAACACCTCAGCATCCCCAAAAGGATGCTAACAACCCAGCTGGGTGAGTAACCAATGCCTCATTAGCCCAATTTGACCAAGATATTTAAATTTTAAATATGGTTTCACTAACTTTTGTATTCATAATTTTCAGTCTTCTCGCAATAGCAGAGGAGACCCTGGCAGAGTTCCTTTCCAAGGCTACTGGAACTGCTGTCGACTGGGTCCAGATGATTGGGATGAAGGTAGAACCTCTTCAATCATTATTCAAATCTTGGTTCTTATGCAGAGAATTGTTGCATGTATTAGTTTGGGCACTTTTTATTTTGTTTCCTAGAAGTAACTTTTCTGTTTATGCCTCTGTAGCCTGGTCCGGATTCAATAGGAATCGTTGCTGTTTCCCGCAATTGCAGTGGAGTAGCAGCACGAGCTTGCGGTCTCGTGAGTCTAGATCCCACGAAGGTCTTGTCCTCCCACAATTTCTTTTGGCTTTTTGAAAATACAAGATTATAACGTTTTTGTTTTTGGTTCACATTCTGTGATGGAATTTCTTTCAGGTCGCTGAAATTCTCAAAGATCGTCCATCTTGGTTTCGCGATTGCCGATGCCTTGAAGTATTGAGTGTAATTCCTACAGGAAATGGAGGGACAATTGAGCTCATATACATGCAGGTTTGTTGTAACAATATTGAAACCTTGGTTGCAGTTTCAACTATGGAATTTCTTTGAATTTATTTTTGTTTGCATTGCAGACCTATGCACCTACAACACTGGCAGCAGCACGAGACTTCTGGACGCTGAGATATACCATAAGTTTGGAAGATGGCAGTCTTGCAGTAAGTAGTTTTTTGTTTGCTTTTTATCTTGATTAAGAAGATCAACTTTATCAAGACCACAGAAACCATCAGATCAATACAATTTTGCCCTTGTTGTCTGTTAAATTTCCAAATTATCAATTTAAGGTTGAATACTGTGAGTCAGCGTTTGCTTAAGGTTTGAGAATAATTGAGAAAAAGTCTATACCCTGAAATGGTTTGTTTAATTTTATGATGGAAGCTTTATTTGTATATTTAACAGGCCTCTGCAGGTTGTGTTAGCATTGTCTTTTATTGTAGTTGCAAAACTTGTTGCTTTAGCATTTGATATTTAATATGATTGTAGTGATGACTCTCAAAAACATAATATTTGCAGGTATGTGAGAGGTCATTAACATCTTCCACTGGTGGCCCAACAGGGCCTCCTGCTACAAGTTTTGTTAGAGCTGAAGTGCTTCCAAGTGGCTTTCTAATCCGTCCTTGTGAGGGTGGTGGCTCCATTATTCACATTGTCGATCATATTGATTTAGATGTGAGAATAAGATTTCCTGACATCATATTACCTCTCCTGTACATATTTTTTTTTTTGTTTATTTAAAGTCTTTGTAACTTTGGCATACTTGGTGGTGGTAGGCATGGAGCGTTCCTGAAGTTCTCAGGCCACTTTATGAATCATCTAAAATCCTTGCTCAGAAAATGACCATGGCTGTAAGAACTGCTACAAGTGATAGCAATCTGTCCTTAATATGACCTTTTTGTATATCCATAATTTATATTTGAAATTTTATCATGCAGGCCTTGCGGCACATTCGACAAATTGCACAGGAGACTAGTGGAGAAATTCAGTATGGTGGTGGCCGCCAGCCAGCTGTGCTGAGAACTTTTAGCCAGAGACTCTGCAGGTAAGTCCTCTTAACCTGGTATTTGGAAGCTTGGCTGTTAATGTTATCAGATCAGCCTAGTCTGTTATGAAGTATGGACCCCAAGTCAATCTGGATTGATTTCCAAGTTGAAAAGTCTTGTTTTGCCTGTTCCTTGTGGGTCTTAAGTTGTATTCCAAAATATAGAACCTCTAGTTGTCTCTGATTGCTGTCCTTTGTTTTAGTCAGTTTCTTCTTTGACAAGTAGGTTTTTGTAATGGATCTTAGGGGTTTTAATGATGCAATTGATGGATTTTCGGATGATGGATGGTCACTGATGAATAGCGATGGTATGGAGGATGTGACAATTGCCATCAACTCATCTCCAAACAAATTTCTTGGATCTCAATATAATTCTTCTGTGTTCCCAACTTTTGGAGGTGTGCTGTGTGCCAAGGCATCAATGCTGTTGCAGGTAACCCCTTCAGTGTTAACTTGTATTATAGGGATCATAATCAGTGGTTGTATCGCTTTTATTTCACATCTATGAGTTGCTCCCCATTTTTTAATGTTTTATTGGATTAGCAGACTTTAAATCTTCACATGCATATGGTTGATTCATTCAGGTTTGATTGTGGTTTTTAAACTTTAACTGTGTCCCATGCGGTTATGCAGAATGTTCCCCCGGCTTTACTTGTACGTTTCCTAAGGGAACACCGTTCAGAATGGGCTGACTATGGCGTTGATGCGTACTCTGCTGCATGTCTTAAAGCTAGTCCATATGCAGTTCCTTGTGCTAGACCTGGTGGCTTCCCCAGTAGCCAGGTCATTTTACCTCTGGCCCATACTGTGGAGCACGAGGAGGTGAGAAAGGAACACTATGAATCTGCGTAAATTAATTTGTTAGAATTATTTTGTTGTTTATAACTTTCCTTTCTCTACTAGTTCTTGGAGGTGGTGCGGCTAGAAGGCCATGCATTCTCACCTGAAGATGTAGCTTTGGCAAGAGATATGTACCTGTTACAGGTTAGTTAACTTATTGGTCATCATGGAGCTTTGTGAATTAATTTGAATGACAAAGCCAGTTACAAGTAAGGATTTTCCAAATTGTTCTTAATTTACCTAGAATTCTATTATGGCAGCTGTGCAGTGGAGTAGATGAAAATGCAGTTAGTGCCTGTGCTCAGCTTGTCTTTGCACCTATTGATGAATCCTTTGCTGATGATGCCCCTCTCCTGCCATCTGGTTTCCGTGTCATACCATTAGATTCTAAACCATCTGCGGTAATATCTCTCGGCCTATGACATTAAACTTTTTACTAGAAAATGCTGGTTGCAGAAATTTATTGATTAATTAGTCTTTTGCTCAATATCCATGAAAGGAAGTTTTAATGGTACAGTTTCTTTAAAGAGTTAAAGTTCAGTTAGCAGTTGGGACTCTGATCGGTTCATTAAATTGCATTGTTTTTATTTTTTATTTGAAGAGAAACAGAATAACCTTGTATATCTCAAATTGGAGAATGCAACTTCTGTTGCATGGATTGGAGAAATAGTCATTTTGCTAATGTTTCTGTCATCATATGTTATGATTTTTGTGACCTTCTGTCTACCCATTGTCTTATAGTTCTTTCTTTTCTTTTTAATAGCAGGAGGGACCTACTGCAACTCGGACCTTGGATTTGGCCTCTGCACTTGAGGTGGGATCTGGTGGTGCCCGTCCTGCTGGTGAAGCTGAACTGAGCAATTACAACTCTAGGTCTGTCCTGACAATTGCATTCCAATTCACTTTTGAAAATCACATGCGAGACAATGTGGCCGCTATGGCCCGCCAATATGTGCGTAGTGTTGTGGGATCTGTTCAGAGGGTAGCCATGGCTATTGCCCCTTCCAGGCTCAGCTCGCATGTGGGGCCAAAAGCACTTCCTGGTTCTCCTGAGGCTCTTACTTTGGCTCGATGGATTTGCCGAAGTTACAGGTTTGATTCTTAACCTCTTACTATTGCTGAGCTGTAAGAAAAGCTGTATTTCCAGGAAACATTCTTAAGACTTTGGATATTTTTCACAAAAGTACTGAGTTATAGACCTTGACAACTTGAAACTCTACAAAGACTAGTGATAATATGTTGCATCAGTGAAATGCTCTTGGACTTGTACGAATGATTGTAAACAGCACATACTGGATGATCACTAACTAAGATCATACTATTGCTTGTTTCAGGATTCACACTGGGGGAGAGCTTCTTCGGGCTGAGGCCCAAGCTGGTGATGCTTTGTTGAAGCAACTTTGGCACCATTCAGATGCGATCATGTGCTGTTCCTTGAAAACAAATGTAATTTTTTCTATAACCATTTTATCCAACAGATGACTATACGTTCTTTTTTTTTTTTTCATTCCCTAACCACTCAGAGACTTGTTAAATTCTAGTTATTTTATGTCCAACTAAACTAACATAATTGGCAAATATATGTTGCAGGCATCTGCTGTTTTTACCTTTGCAAACCAGGCTGGGCTTGACATGCTTGAAACTACTCTTGTGGCCCTTCAGGACATTATGCTTGATAAGATTCTTGATGAAGCTGGGCGGAAGATTCTTTGCTCTGAGTTTTCTAAGATCATGCAACAGGTAAACTCTGCTATTTAAAAGTATTAAATGGGTAATCATAGATCTGAAACTATCCAAAACACAAATCATAAATCACATTTTAGATACCGTGTCAAAAACATTAATGTGTTGTTATCTCAATTGCAGGGATTTGCGTATCTGCCGGCAGGAATATGTGTATCCAGCATGGGCAGGCCAGTGTCCTATGAGCAGGCAGTTGCATGGAAAGTTCTCAATGATGATGATGCCAATCACTGCCTTTCTTTCATGTTCATAAACTGGTCTTTTGTGTGATGAAGAAAATAGATATCTGAAAGGCTTAATTTAGGTATCTATTAACTATTAAGTTATGTATTTGCTCCTAGAAGCATATTTTACTATATTATACCTATGACTGATGAATGGAATCATTGCAGGATTTCATGAATGCTTATTTCTATCTAATCTATATGTAAGTCTTAAATGCTTGCGTGAGGCTATGATATTGCTGCTCTCTTATCAATATCTGGTAGAATGTCTCTACAAGTTGTGATGAATTTTTCCATCAAATTGGATGACGTTTGGAATATGGGTAGTAGCAATAGCTGAAAAGAATAGACAATCTTGGATAAAAATGGCCATATGTTGTTAGTCAACAAAACTTATGTTGTTCACATCCTATGGCTCACCAACAAAATTATTGATGTGAACCATCTCTTGGATTTCTGGCACAGATTACTTGGTGGCTAAGCATTAGTATGATCCATTATTTTGGATAGGTTTGGTAAGTTTTATTATCATTTCAATGCCCTAATTGAATTATTCTCAATCGGAAATGATGACATTTGGTGATTTCTTTGTCAATGAGACTGTTATAGTCAAATTTTGATTAGGACTATGTTTGGAATGTTTAAAACCATTCACGTGTTTTCCTGGTTGTTCTGTTTGGTTGCCGACTAAAAAGGCCAAGTGTGAAGAAAATTATATGTAGATGAAACATGTCAGTGGGGCTGCACTGAGTCAATACGTTTTGCCAATTGACTGCAAAGAAATCAATTTGTGAAATTGAGTAGGACTGCACTGAGTAATTTTACTGCAAATTTTGTGAAAAAAAAATAAAAATTGAAAGTGATTTTTACTAAATATTTCATTTCGTAGAAATTAAAAAATAAAAGATATTCCAACAAAATTTAACCAAAAAAAAAAAGGGTTCTAATTTATCCGGATCAGTACTATGAAGTATTTAAATATAATAATTCATAATATGTCACAAATTTGCCAATGAATAATATTCAAAATTCGCCTAAAAATGGAAATAGTTACGGAGAATCTCCGGTTGTAATAAAAGCACGTCACCTGAGGAATTCGGAGACGACAATAAAAGCAGTAACTACATCACCCGTCAGTCAATCAGTGTTTAATCCACGGCAGCAACCGTACCACGTGGCAGAGTGACACCACATCGCTGGACCACACTAGTCTGGATGTGAGTGCAACTATCTAACCGCTTTGATATGAAATGTTAATCCTTTTTTTTTTTTTTTTTTTTTTTTTTGAAAAAATAAATATANTTAATCCTTTTTTTTTTTTTTTTTTTTTTTTTGGAAAAAAGAAATCTACACTAAATATATATTTTAACCTTCTTATTACAGCCCGAGCATGAAAGAAGTAAGAATTGAAATAGCGGAAGGAAGGGAAAAAATGAGCACAAGAAGACAGATAAAAATTTTTTGATTCTGCAATGATGAAAAAAAAAATAATTAATGGTGCAAGTCAACCAAAGTTGAAATTGAAACCAGGTTTGGTTGAAAATGGAATTGGAGGGATCTAAAAAATGTGACGTTGAAGAACAGGACCACAGAGGGCAATCGTTAATTCTGTTGGTACAGATCTGGGAGGAGACCCACAAGAATCTCCCAATCCAGACCACGCAACATCCTCCCCACGCCTTACATAACTTCGGTCATGACGCATGAGACGTGAACGGTGATGCCATTGCCACTGTCGTTGTCATCTTTTCTTTATGAAAACTATTGTTATTGTTGTTTTTCATTGTTACATAATACATACATACATACATGCCAAAGGAAAGATCGCCTTCAAAAAAATAATCAATTACTTCTTGAAATATGGGCAATTTTGAGGCATGACAAGAGATCAGGGCTATATATAAAGGTCAGGTAACTGTAAAGTGGTAAATTTTCCTTTTGCCTTGTGTTATTATTGAAATTCGTTGGGGTGTGCAGACTATGTTCAGGCTGAGCAGTGAGCAGGTGGTGCTACTGTCGTCTTCATCTAGTGCAGTGCTGTGCTGTTTAGACAATTTCGTATACCACTGCGCTTCGATTACCACTTAGCATTGCATTCCAATTAAATTGGCCCCGGGTTTTGTCTCTTTTGTCCGTCTCACTCTTCTCAATTTACCAAATGTTACAATCCTGCTGCTGCCGGATTCCTGTTTATCAAAATAATATT
>JANLJB010000799.1:0-12986 GCA_026212285.1 Bursera cuneata
AAATCTAATTGGGGGGTCAGAGTAAATTCCCCGTTAATTAAGTTATTCAATCCTAGTAGGATTTGGTTTTATTGGACAATATATAAATTGAAAAAAAATCACGCTCTCTCAATCATATATGAGCTTGGGTTTGAGAAATTCGAAGGAATTTTTGACTAGTTCAAAAGAACTTAATGATGCACAGACACCACTAAAGGTGAAGAGGATATGGGCAGGAAGACTCGCTGGTTTTGAAGCTTTCAGAATTTTAATTATGAAATGATAGATGATTATTCGATGATCCTAGTTTTTATAAAATGTTTAAAATCTAATTTCACTATAAAATTGTTTTACAAAAGGGTGTTTGAATCAATAATACTATTCAACTCTAAAGAGTAACCCAAATGATAAAGACGTTAGACTCGAGAGATTTGCTCATTTTCAACAACTTTCAAATAACGTAATGTTTAAACACAACTTGATTTAATTCTTCAAGGATTTTTCCCATTATTTCTAGATGTTGCATTAGCTCTGTTGTTACCCACTCCACTGTTCCAAATTCTGCTTTTTGTTCTCTTTTACTCAGCATTAAGAGGTTAAAATTACTCATTTTTAATTTTTTTTATAGGGGATTTTCTAGTTTTGTTGTGCTAAAAATTTTCTTTTTTCTTAGTCATTTAAATATTTTAGGTTGTTTGATTTTTTTAACTTAAGTATGAGAATCAGATAAAATCATTTGAATGGAAAAAAAATAAAAAAACTTTAAGTTTTATCTAAATGTAAAAACCCTATTATTTTTAATTGATACTTATTTTGTATAATTCTTTTATTTTGTATAATAATTTACTCATCTAACCTATATATATGTATACAATATTATTTTTTTTCTAAATTATTTAATTTATTGTAATAACTATTTTATTAATATCTATTTAAGATATTGAAATTACATATACAGTTATTATATATATATATATATATATGCCCTTAGGCACGACCATACATAACATAGAAATAACACTAGAGAAAAGTAGACAATTAGCTAGAGCAGCAGGAGTAGCGAAATTGATTGCAAAAGAAGGGAAATCAGTCACATTAAAATTACCTTCTGGGGAGGTCTATTTGATATCCAAAAATTACTCAAAAATAGTCAGACAAGTGGGGAATGTTAGGTGAACTAGAAAAGTTTGGGTTGAGCTGGATCGAAATGTTGGCTAGGTAAGTATCCTGTAGTAAGAGAAGTAGTTATGTAAGCGTTCTGTAATAAGAGAAGTAGTTATGAACCCTGTAAACGACCCCCATGGGGTGGTGAAGGAAGGGCTCTAATTGGTAGAAAATGATCCGCAACTCCTTGGGGTTATCCTTACATTCAATGTACTCCACGGGTAGACGAATACATAGAGTTGAACATAGTAAAATAAGAAATTGAAAGATTGTTGAAATTATTTATTTAGAAGTTTTCCAAAAAGCTAATCATAGGGACATCTTGAAAGTAAGTTTAGGATCATGTAATTGGATCTAAAAGAAGTGTAAAAGTGGAAGAAAAACTTACAAATTTCCAAGATTTGAAATGGGTTCAAACAAGCTTGAACTTGCCCAAAGCTCCACCAAACTTTACCAAACTTGTGATATGTTATCCTTCTAATGGATTAATATTGTCTCATATATATTACATAAATCTTATATGAATTAATACTGTCTCATATCTATTTTAATCTGATATTAATTATAAGGACTTTTATCATACATATAAACAATGAGTAATCCAATTATAAATAATAATAAAAAAACAATTTTCTTTTATTACATAAATCAACAAATGTATAAATATAATATTTATATTCCAATGATGCTCTAGGACACATTATTCCAACACATCCTGTATGGCATGATTAAAAGCTACCACATTAACAATTAAATAAAGGGGATATTTACCTCAGCAAACTGTAAGCAATGTATTATAAGGTTTTGATTAATGGTTGTTGATCTTTGATGGTGTATATATATATATATATTGAGACTTAATTTTTTGATTTAATTTTACACACTATTTTTATAGCGGTTGATTTATTACAATCTATGAGTGGAAAAGAGAAGTTAAAATAGTTTTTTTTATGCCAACTCAGCAGCTCTTTCTATCATTAGATTAAAAACATCAACTGCTATCAAAATAATGTGTAAAATTAAATCAAAAAATTAAGTTCTAATATATATATATATATATATATATATATGTATGTATGTATATATGTATGTATCCAGTCATCTCAAGCTCAAGCAACTGAAGGCATGTTTCAGGACATGGTTTTTTAAGTGGCCACCCAGTGGTCGATAAACAAGTATAAAGGTTTATCTATCATTTTCTAAACCTGATGATAGATGTCAACTAAGATAAAGCTTAAATAAATGACAAAGAAAAGATATTGTTCAATCCCATGAGCAAGGATTATCAGATATACGGAGAAGGTAATAACACTAACATCACCACCCGAAGAACAGAAAGTTAACTAACAAGCTAGCCCAAGCATTGGTTCTGGGCTCATAAAGAGAACTTATTTGACAAACGAACATCATTAGTATTCTGCAGTGAAAAGCTAAAACATCTCTGTCTCAATAATAAAGCTCTGGATTAGATAATCTTGGTGTCGGAATAGCAACCAAAGGGGTCATTTTCTTCACAACAAGCCCGAATCGCTCAGATAAGTCCAGCGCTGAGCCATAAGGTAATTTCCATTCAAAGGAGTGCAACAAGGAAGCCAGCACAAACTTGAGCGTCCTCTCTGCTAAAGGAAGTCCTGCGCATATCCTCCTACCAGAACCAAATGGCATATACTGAAAATCGTTACCAGAGTAATCAAATTTGCTACGATCATCCAGAAACCTCTCAGGTCGAAATTCCAAGGGGTTGCCCCAAAGCTGAGGATCCCTATGTATAGCCCAAACATTCACCAGCACTCTTGTACCTTCGGGTATGGTATAGCCACCAATAGTGCTAGATTGGCTCGGACGACGTGGCACAAGTAGGGGTAGAGCTGTGTGTAGACGTAGTGTCTCCTTCACAACGGCGTCTAAATATCTTAATGAAGGCGTATGAAATTCTTCAACGGAGCTGTCCAAACCCACGACTTCGACCAACTCTTCCTGTACCTTCTTCATTGCTTCCGGATGCTGTATCAACTCTGCCATTGTCCATTCGACCATGGTAGTTGTTGTGTCCGTTCCACCCAAAATTGTGTCCTGTTAAAAGATAACTACATGCATTAAGATAAACAAGAGGATGTGGTGAAATTGAAGTTTAAACATTCGAAGAACACACGAAAACAATCTGTTAGGACTTCTTGGGGAAAATACTATGCATCCAAGAATAACATATATATATGAATCTGGAAGCACAAAATAGGCTATACCGCGAGCAAGGCCTTAAGCTGGGTCATGGTAACTGATGTTGCACTATTTTCGCTTTTCGTGAGCTTCAAGAGAAACTGCAATAGGTCTTCCTTTTCTCCATCGATCCGTCCTCCTACGGCGACCAAGTTATTATGGTTTTCAATAGCAGAATCAATAATTTTGTCGTACCATAAGGCAATCTTCTTTGTTCGCCTTTCTATTCCTTGTATATCAAATCTTGATAGCACCGGGAAGATGTCTGAAATATTTAGTGCTCCTATAAGAACCATGAGTTCTGCAAATAGATCTCGAAGCTCAGCACCAAGAATGTTCCGTTTGTCGCCTTCAAGCGTACCACCCCATATCATGTTCTGAACAACATTTATCAAAGTTGAAACAGAAAGTGCACTTATGTCTATGGGCTCGCCAATTTTGTTGTATACATCTCTAATAGTATTCTTAACCTGCTGTTTTCTCAGAGGGTAAGAAGCATCAAGGCTTGTGTTACTCATAATCTTTTCAACGAATATTTTGCGCATCTTTCTCCAATGAGGACCATATGGGCACCATCCGATATCATTTGCACCGTATGTGGCAACCTGTGCAGCAATAGGTGCGTCGCGGTTAGCATATATTGTATCTTTGTCACGAACCACTTCCTTAGCTAGCGATGGTGAGTTCACCACAACACATAATTTGTTCCCAAGCCAGAGCTTGTAGATGGGACCATAGACCCCAGCCAAATCTGTGAATGTCTTGTGGAGTTGAGTACCGAGAAATGGAAGGTATCCGATCAGTGGCAACCCACGAGGACCTGGTGGCAGAGGAGCATTCTTTTTCTTTGATCTCTTGATAGTCCACAACAACCAGATCACTGCAAGCACCGCCACTAAAGAAGTGATACAAGCTTCCATGGATTTTAATCCTTTCCCAAGGCTAGGATCGGACCAGGAAGACCACATACCAATTGCCATACTCAAAGTTGATGTAGAAGTGCAAGTAAAATTCTGTGTTAAAGTCCGAAGAAATTATGCAACTATATATAACAAAAGTTTTTGAGGAAAGTAAATCAGGTTATGAAGTTAAAAAAAAATAACGATTTGGTCCAGAATGTGACTAGTAATGAATCATTTCCCAGATAGTAGTTTGGTCCAGTGACTAGTATTGAATCATTTCCCACGTAGTTGGACAAAATAATCCTACCATGGTCGGCTGCAAAGCAATATTTTTTCAACGTTAGTCCGTCAAACAAACAAGAAAAACAAATCATGGCTTGGCATTTTCCTTCCTCTCAAGTCCCAAAATATTCCCCCAAGAAAGGTGATAGGGAGAGCTTCAAAAGGACGTTGAAATTATTGTCTCATAAGTACACAGTTCTTTGTCCAAGAAATCCACTCTCTTCTTCCAATGCTAGTCTCTCTACACTATTATAGTGCCCCACTTCACACGCTCATCTCCTTCAAAATCCACTCCAAAATCTATAGACTCAATGCACATCGAGGCAACTTGATAGCCTCTAAGCCCATTGGCCACTAGCCACGAGATCTTGCTCTTGAAGTTTTAGTCAAATTCATAATCCCAATGTCATCAATTTCAATGCCATCATAAGAGTATTGGCTTAAGCTTGTCTTTTCTCCCATTCTTGTTCACTCTTCAAAAGCTTTAAAAATAGTTCTCTTCTGCATAATGACTTCACCTTCTCATTCCTCCTCAAGTCACGTTTATAATTAAATGATGCTCTATATGTAAAATAAATCTATACCCAGATCTTGAAATTGGATGCTCTATATGTAAAACCAATTGATGCAAACTGTACCTAACTCTCCCTAAAGAGTAGTCCAATGCAAGAGGGCTGGCCCAGTCCATAAGAAAGAAAACATACATTCAGTGCATCAATTTCCTCTCTCTTCACAAGGACACCCATCCCCGAGGGAGAGTCACCTTCCACGAGAGGATATTCTCCACATGCATTTACAGGTTGAGGATCAACTGCTCTGATATCAATTGATGCAAACTGGATTTTAACTCACCCAAAAGACTAGTCCAATGGGAGAGGGCTGCCCAGCCCACATATAAGCACTATGCAATATGAGTCACTACTTGATGTGAGACAAGAGAACATACCCTCCCTGCATCACAGACCCATACCCAAATCTTGAAATTGAAATTGGATTGTGTTTTTGATTCTTTTATTTGTAACGGGCTTCTTGTGTTATATGCGAAAAGGATTAAAGATTTGGTGTTTGCACATCAGATTTTTGAAGAATTACCTAACAGGTGGATAGTCTCTTATTGGACTTCTCTAATTGCTTGTTGTTCTCAATTCGGTATCGAAGGAGGTTTCGTGGTTTTTCTATCTAATGGTTAGAGAGAATTTGCAACCAGATATCAACACTTCCGGTTAGTGTTTGCCTGCATGTTCTAATCTTGATATCATCACAGCCGGCCGACAATTTATATTAATTTCTTTATCTAGTAGTCAAACAAATTAAAGCAAGCTTTAATAGAGATTGAAAAAGAGGGTTTGAAGCGTGTTCTACACGTAGCAAGCTTTTATATACATTGTTGTTTATGTTAATTTTATGTTAAAAGACCATACTATCCTTTGTTTAGTTAAATTTCACAGATGAAAACTAACGGTTAGGGGGCTGATGAAATTTTTGAAAATTGCTGTTGCCAAATTATATATATATGTTAAATTTTGTGATATCTTAAAAGTTACCTTTTATAACTATAAAATTATCTTATGAAATAAAATGAATGTTATTTATAGATTATGGATAGTAACGAATGAATATCAAACATTTATCATTTTAACTATAAACAAATAATAAAATAAGTTGATGAATTTTTTTTTTTTTTGCCTTCTCTCAAGTGTCTCATCTAAGAAAATTCTTTTTTATTAATTTGTTTCTCTCTCCCTCTGTCATCCAAGAAAATTTTCTTCTTCTTACGTTCCTCAATCCAAGCAAAAAAAAAAAAAAAAAAAAAAAGTTTAAAGNAAACCAAAAAAAAAAAAAAAAAAAAAAGGTTCAAGCTGGAGATCAAATTTTATCCGGCTCCAAACAAAAAGAAAAACCATGGTACCACTACCCAACAATTTCCATGAAAGAAGAAGAATTAACCAAGTCGATCACAAAAAATCACATGCTATAGATATCGTGTATCAATCTACTAATAGAGAGAACTATTTTTAACAATATATATTCATTATACATATACATATATATATATATATTAATACGTATTCATAAAATTTTTGTCATTATTTGTTATTATTATAAATTTTCTGAATACTAGTCAGCATATTTTGAGTTCCACATTGGATAGTTGAAGAGGAATAGTCTTTAGGCTTATGTAAAAGTTGGTCCCTTCACCTATTAGAATAGCATTTTGTATTGAACAAAATATTTACAGTACAAGAGGTAAAAAGTGAATAAGAGAATGTATAACAGAAGCTTGCTTGTTTCTCTCCATCAACAAGAAGACTGCAATAGATTCACCTCCAAATTTCCCATGAAATCCACCCAAACAAAAGAAAAGCAAAGAGTGGGGTTTGTAGAAGTTAAGAAAGACTGCGAGTAAATGTAATGGTGAAGGAGAGGAGGATGGAAAGAAGGAAGGTTATGGGGGAAAAAAATGATTGATGGATGAGATGAGCGACTGGGAGAGGGGGAGAAAAAGTTGATTTCCTGTTTTTTTTTCCCAAAATAATAGTATTGTGGTTTAATGAGTATTTCAAATGACAACAAAGTGCATAAACAGTTAAAGTTAGGGATCCTTGCAAAAATGATTCAAACTACGGTACTTGTTAAAATTTGACTCATTTAGACGTCATGATCCATCCAATACTCAATATGCCTATCAGACATCGTCCGATGTTTGACGAACACTATAAAATGATGTCGACACAAGGGTTCGATGTTGACACTATATATTGAACATTGTTAGATGTTGTCAAGTGTATTTGTCATCTAGCAAAGGGTTCTAATATCTAAATTTTTTAAGTGTGGATCAAAACTCAAATATCTCCCTTGGTTTGGGTCTATTCTTATAATGTTTTCTTAAAGCTAGTAGCATTGATTGTTAATTTTTGGATGAAAGTGTTAATTCTTGAAACCTTTATATTTTTTTGTAGTTTGACTAAACTACAAAGTAGCAAGGAAAATCCCATGTTGAAAATTAACTTCCATCCTAGTTGTGATTATTCACTAGGTTATGGGTACTAAGACTGTGTTTGTTTTAGCTTATTTATTGGCGGAAAGAGCTTTTTTAATGTTAAACGTTCTTTTAATTTTTGTTTGTATCGTTTGATTGTCATCTAAGAAAAGTATATGGGTGATTGAAAAAGCTCATATATGTCTTTTGAGAGAAACCTAAAATTGAGGCTTTTGAGATAAATTCTTCTTAAACTTTTTGAAAGGTATATTTTACCATATTTTAAAAGATTCACCTTATTCTTCCTCCCAAACAAAACTTGTTTCGATAATTTAACATTAATAAATACTTGTATATTTTATCCAACCAACAACGTTTTAACAAAAACTCGATCTCTACAAGTCTAATAAGATCAACGAACTTTAGTCCTATAAGATTTAGTTCAATAAGCTCTATTTAAAGAAACCCCAACAAAAAGCTCTATCTCTATTAAACACCAATAACGTTTTAACATAAGTTTTATTTCTACAAACTCTACCCCAATAAGATCTAGTTTAAAAGACCTTTCTTGAAAAAGCCCAAACAAATAGGATGTAAGTATTCTAATTGATGTCAAAGTTGTAGATTATAATGCAAATCAGACTAATTGAAAAAAAAAAAAAAAAGTAACATCCGACAATTATTTTCTTAAAAAAAAAAATTGACCATATAAAACACAAAGCCTAGGAGCCTTATTTCAAAACCAAGACTCAATCTCATTCAAGTTAAGCAGGCAGTATATATTATGTAGAAAATCTCATGGGCAGTCTTATAATTGTACTACTTTTAATTAATTTCATGGTTGTCACTTCAAATTAAACTATTCTCTTTCTTTTAGGCGAAGAATTGGTCCTAAAGATTAGGACAAAGTTGATATCCTACTACGTAGGCTGATGTTATTCTGTCAAAGAAACGTGAAAAACAAATTCAGGACTTATTGTACATTTCCATCTTCTGAAATCATCCCCGCGAGAAACGACAGATGCTGCAGGTTGCGTGTCAACATCGGAAGATTTTCTAAAGATCAGGCTCTAGCCTTATGACGAATGAGGTGGTTGCATAGCCTTACTGTATATTATACATATTAAGACTTCAACAATTTGGATTACCCTCCTCTCCTAATTTAAATTGATAATCTGATCAGATTTGTTTT
Source organism: Bursera cuneata (assembly GCA_026212285.1). Taxonomy (NCBI): domain Eukaryota; kingdom Viridiplantae; phylum Streptophyta; class Magnoliopsida; order Sapindales; family Burseraceae; genus Bursera; species Bursera cuneata. Next base: position 8,717 of record JANLJB010000799.1, read on the forward strand.
ATTTTGTTTTTTAATTTCGTGTCATTCAAAACTACTTGCTTCGTATATATATATATATATAATTTATCTTCACACGTGATAAAACTGATCAATAGAGAGAGAAAAGATAGAAAAGGAGAGAGTTTCAGTATTTTTTTTTGTTTATGAAGATGAATATATATCTCTCTTGTTACTTGTCCTCAAGTTCAATCTTTCTATAATGGTTCTTTTTAATCTAAACTAACTACATCACATCCTCAATCTCTATATATATAGTTTTCTTCCAACAACGATAAAAGAGAAATAGAAATAGTTCTCTATATTTCTCATAAAATATTATTCTTCCTATTGAGATATGCCGTAATATCCGTGAAAGTGAAAGATTTAAAGATCACATATTTACGGATATAAAGTAACCATATACAATTTTTGAATTTATACCCTAAGTTTTGTACTCCAAAGTAATTTATTAATTTAAAAAATTATATTAATTGTCACAATAATTCAATATCTACATAAGAATTATTATCAAGCGGGTGTAAAACTTGGAATCCATTCTTAAGTTAATGACAAGACTTCTACAAGGAAATATGCAATTACTCATATATGCGGTTTACTTGTATAATTTGGAGAATAAAAGTACTACGTTTTTATGGCGGTGAAATAAAAAAATTCAAATCATAAATTTTGATGAGTTTGATAAAGTTTTAGGTGAATACTTAGTAGTGAGGACGGAGGATCTTAATTCCAAAAGCTTATGATAAGATTAGATATTTGTTTCTGTTACAAATATTTAAGTTTTCTTTTCAATTATTGAGCTCCATCTTACTTAAATTTTTATCACAATATTTGTGCTCCAGCAGAAGATATTAAGTAGATGAAAATGATAAATAATAAATGTTGACTTGGTGTTAATTTTTAGACTTTAACTAAACAATTAAAACTTTCATATGGGAATGGATAGGCCACTGATGAGGCGTTGATAGCGTTGTGTAGGATCAAATCAATTACACATTTCTCTTCTGGGCATACACCAAAATTTTTAAAGAGGAAGTGACAGCATACACAGTTTTTGTTTTCCGAGATCAAGTTTTTATGATTATAATCGGTTATAAATTAAAAAAAATTAAAATTAATTTAATTTAAAAACACCTTAAAATTAAAAAAATTACTTATTTATTTATATTATAAAATATAAGTTAATAATATTTATTTATAATTATTTTATTTATTTAATAAAAATTAATTACTGATTTAATAACTAATTTTTGTATCAAATATTGATATTAACAGTTATAAAATATGATATTTATTTACTTATTTTATTAAAATTATTTAATAAAATAAATAAATAAAATATATTTAGTAATTAAAATATAATTTATTTATTAAATAATTTTAGTAAATTAAGTAAGTAAATTTTAAAAAATAATTTAATAAAAATTAAATAATTTTAGTAAGTAAAATTATTTTGTAATTATTTAGTAAATTATTTGTTTTTAAATTTATAAAAACTATTTAGTGTATGAAATATATCTTTATTATGTTTATAAATTTTTAAATATTTTATGTTATTTTAATAAATAAAATATCGATAATATTTTAATAATTTAATTAGTTTTAAACGGGTGTTAAAAATGAAATTTTTGTGTTATTTCATACTCAAAGGGTAAGTTATCATTTTTAGATTATCAAAGAATATTAATAATATTTATTCGGAATTTTTATTATAATACTATTAAATATAATTAAGTTAATATTAATTTTATATTAAATAGATATTTAATTTTCTTTTTTAATTTTAAACAGTAACATGACCGCTATGATTAGGCAGCTGATCAAAAAGCAGCATTCACATTAATATTGGGAAAATTACAATAACCCCTTAATTAAATTTGAAGAAAACACTTAGCCCCATATTTTTATTAAACTAACACTTACCCCTCAAATATCCTTAAAAAACTAACACTTACCCCCCAAATATTTGGGGGGTAAGTGTTAATTTTGAGAAAACAGTGTTAATTCTCTGAAGGATAAGTGTTAGTTTAGTAAAAGTGTGGGGTTAAATGTTTTATTAAAATCTAATTAGGGGGTTAGAGTAAATTTTTCCATTAATATTATTGCTTTTGTCTGAGGGAATAGGTTAGAGGTGGGCCTGTACCTATGCTTGCCTTTGCCTGACGGAATAGGTTAGTGGTGGCCTGCACATATGCTTGAGATTCAAACCACAGCGTACACACATGTCTTTATGCAGACCCTGATCAAGTTAGGCCGGCAGCATCACGAAAACCAAGACCCTAATCAATTAGGCCGGCAGCATCACTTTATGCAGCAATAGTACAACCAATTTTCAACCTCTGGTTCTTCCCACGAGAAACAACGTACTGGGAGGTGGCATACCAACAAAGGAAGATACAGCTCTAGCAAAGATTATCATTTAATAGAGAAAATTGTGTAGGGCCTACGATCCAAACGAAATTTTTCAAAGGCTTATCTAAATTAATATATAACCTCAGGTTTCCTTAAATAAACTTCATCCACAACCTTTAAAAATCGTGTCAAAAATCATTATCAATATAATTAACAGAATTAAAATTTGACGAAGAATAAAAAAAAAAAAAAAAATTATTTTATCTTAACAAATATCATCTCTACCCCTTATTTGGAAAAGAAAAATATCATCTGAACCTCTTTTTTTCCTTTTTTTTTTCTCCCTATTATTTACATTCATGAAACTAGCTAAAAAGTTACCCAAAGTAAAATATTATTATAATTTTAAAATTTTAACTAAATGAAGTCTAGTCTCAATGAATCGTACTCTAGGTAGGTAAGTGGGAATGCATGCTTGATAATATTATATATATATAATTGTAAAAAAATTTGTCATACGATGAATAAACAATAGTTGTTTTTATCTATTTTGAAGCTTTCCGTGTAAATATTTGTGTTATGATAATTTAGTTATTCTTTATTTATTTATTTAAGTTTATATTTTTACCATGATTCATTATGCTTGATAAGATTTATGGGTGAATTTGAAAATATTTTCTTAAGCGGTTCAATGAGGAACAAATTAGTATAGATCATATGATAAATTTACTATTCAATAGACAACAATACATTAAAGATCCATATATCTAACAGGCAGGACTGCTTTCTATATGGCCACCAGCAAAATAAAAATAAATCTAGGTAGGAACGACACAGGTTTTTGACCCAACAGAAGTAGTTTTGCGAAAAACTCGGAAAATGCTAGCAAATCTAGCTATCTAGAACTAAGCACAGCTTTGACGGGACAGAAGTAGTTTTACTCAACACTTGGCTAGTGCATCTTCTTAGTAATAAAGCTCTGAATTAGACAGCCTTGGGGTTGGACTAGCAATCAAAGGATTCAGTTTCTTCATAACAACGCCAAATTTCTCGCATAAGTCCAGCTCGGTGCCATATGGTAATTTCCACTCAAAATAATGCAACAACGAAGCCAATATTAACATAAACATTCTCTCTGCTAGCGGAATCCCTGCACATATCCTTCTACCAGAACCAAATGGCATATACCGAAAATTGTTACCCAAGTAATCAAGTTTGCNCAGGATCATTCAGAAACCTCTCTGGTCGAAATTCCAAAGGATTGTCCCAAAGATCAGGATCCCTGTGGATAGCCCAAACATTTACTAGGATAGTTGTACCTTCAGGTATTGTATAGCCACCAACGGTGGTAGATTGAGTTGAACAACGGGGTACTAGCAGGGGCAGAGCAGGGTGCAGTCGAAATGTCTCTTTCACAACAGCATCTAAATACGTTAATTGACGCAAATGAAACTCTTNCAACGGAGCTGTCCATCCCCACAACTTCAGCTAATTCCTGATGAACCTTCTTCATTACTTCCGGATGCTGCATCAACTCTGCCATTGTCCATTCCACCATGGTAGTTGTGGTGTCTGTTCCACCCAGAATTATGTCCTGTTAAAATTTAACAACAAAAATAATAAAAATTAGATAAATTTGATGTGGAAAATTTCAAGTACGATCATTTAATTAGGATACATCGACAACATCTGTTAGGAATTCTAGAGTCTCTGGAAGCAGAAAATAGGAGCTTTACCATGAGCATGGCCTTAAGCTGGACATTGGTAATTGATGTTGCGCTATCTTCGTGATCTTTAAGCTCTAACAGGAACTGTATGAAGTCCTTTTTTTCATTGTTCCCCGCTGCTCCTCCTTTAAGTGTGACCATTTTCATATGCTGCTCAATAGCCGAGTCAATAATATTTCCAAACCATATGTTAA
>JANLJB010000803.1:0-10489 GCA_026212285.1 Bursera cuneata
TGGGTTGGGGAAAACATTCCCCACATGAAAATTCCCCATCCCCACCCCGCCTCATCCGTAAAGAAATACCTCCAAGTTCAAAAGTTATGTTTCTAAAGAAAACTTGAACGTGCTTCCAAATCTCCCGATATTGAATCGAATATAATTCAAAGGAAAGCAACAGTAAACAAAGTCCATTCTGCCTCAAATAGCTATGAGCTTAATGAAACCAAATAACAGCAGATGAAAAGAAGAATTAAAAGAATTACTAAAGTAAATCAGGTTAGACTAGAGATATCACCTGTGAGCCAACTGTGAAAGATCATCTTCTGACTCATCATCCTCATGGTTAACATTAACAAGTGGCATAACTGGTGTCTCTGTTGCTCTTGCCGTAGGAGTTCCTTTCTCAATGTCATCATGTCGACGAAGTACACGCTGCAAGTGATCATTCAATGCCAATCCCTGACATAAAAGACCCTCATCTCTGAAAGTAAACAACTGCTACTATCAGCATCATCAACACTAAATGAAGATTAAAATGATAATGTACACCAAGTTCTTACGCAGTATTATTTACAAGAAGCATGACACGTTTTTGGTAAGAACGACACTGGTCAACGAGGTCAACAATTATTTCTTGCTTCACACCCTGTCAAAATACCCAGAATTAGAATAATCCCATAATTATTGATGAAGTGGCCTTGATTTTTACTACTAGCCATAAGAACCAACTAAGAAGCTCAGGTTATTCAGAAATTCCTCAACAAATCAAGTCTACCTCACTCCCTCACACACGCACACACACAAAACTGAAATGAACTATATCATGTCAGACACCATTAGTGATCAAGTGGAATAACAGCAGATTGGAAGTTGGAAACTTATTTCTATAATTCATTATTTATGAGGACCGAATTACTACCTAAGAAAAAGTCTCATCTCCATTATTTTAGCAGAGAAAAGTTTCCAAAATATTCAAGACTAGAACAAGAATAAAAAGAAAGCACTGGATGACCTCGAAATAATTATAATTTATCACTTATAAACTTAAGAAAATCAGAAGAAGATGACTCCATAGCAACGTCTATATTTGAGAAATTAAGGAAAACAATATGGAAAGGAAATTTTACCTCAGGATTCTTTGGATCCAAGGCACCTAGCATTTCCATTAGCACATCTGCTAGCCCCTGAGCACTTTGAATCTCTGCCAAGCTGAAAATAAAATAAAAAATAAAACAATAAAATTAGATTGGAAGAAAATTGAATGACTAACAATAACTGATCCTTCCAGTTGCAACACACCAGCTAAATGCATAAACATAAGTGTGCAAACAAATTGAAGGGAGTAAAAAAGATTGCAAAGCAAGACACAACAAGGTTTGAAAAGCATTTACAACATAAACAATGTGGATATAAGTGGAATATTCATCTCATGATGAGATAAATTAATTAATTTAGTCCACAGTTAACTGCCCTAAGGTTTCAATGTAATTATATGACAGTATTGATCCAATTAAAGTGAAGTTGTATATTTGGTCTTACATACAGAGACAAAATGTTAGTTCATCATACTTTACAATGGAATCTAAGTATGCTAAGTTTCCAAGAAATAAGCTCATGGGGAAAAATTATACAGATTAAATCCTTGACAACCTATTAAAACTTGATGCACAGAAGGAGACTAGAGAGGCGTATAACTTATTTCAGTGACTTAAAACAAAGAATAATTGCATTTACAAATTTGCACATAAGTGGACATTACAAGGCATAAAAAATTGTATATATTTACTAGTAACTCAATCACGTTAAAGTACTTGTTTATGAATTAAAGGCATATCCTATACAAAGTTGGCTTTTAGAGTTTTTACAAGCTTCACATAAATCCTTAAATAATTTGCAAAAGATCGATCAAGTGAAATGTCAATCCCACCAGGAGCACCTACCGGCCCCAAAATCGCACACAAACACACATCAACCATTTCTGATATCGGACACAGGATATTATTCAAATTATACCTGAGGCCAGAAGCATCTGACTGCAGAGAGGCCTCTATAGCAGCATCATCATATGCAGTAGTAGGCTGAACTATTGGCTGCGTCTGGGGTGGAGTAAAGAATGGTACACTATTCTCTGCCCGGGGTGGGAATTCAACTCCAGCAGACTGTCAAATATAAAAATGATTCAAGTCAACAAACAGAGATTCAAGGATGTAAGAAAAATGAAAAATAGAACATATGATCCAAAAAATGTAAAGCAGCAAAATAGAATTAGATCTATTCAGTGTTCAGTAATTGCAGGCCAATGAATGTTTGACAAATAGAATGCAGCAATGATATGGCACCATCAGTAATTTGATGTCCACCTAAACAGACTGAAAACTCTCCAAAAGGTGGTACTGAATCTTTTAAAAATATGTAGTTTATATGATTACCATTTTCTCTTTTCATAAAGGGGAAAAAGTTCAAATTACAGGAAAATTTATCTCAGGTATTGCAATTCAGGAATCCTGTTAAGAATTGAACTAGCAGTTCGAAACACAATACTACTGTATGCAATGATTTATAAACACACCTAACATAGACAATATAAAGTTTAAAGACTGCCAATTTTATTTCTTGTTTCTGATAGTCAACTTGTTAAACTTTTGTTTGTGGCATAAAATCCGAAGAACTTTCCAACCAAATTAAATATAGCTGAATCATCAACAACAGACACGAACGGGGACCATTTGATACAACATACCAGTATTTAATCCAATATCACTGGTACAACATAATTAACTGTTAGAAAAAAAGGGGGGCAATTCCTTTACGCTTTATATTCTTGAACAATAACTTCATTCAAAACATGCCCTTAAAGGTGTTAATCAATGCAGGAAGAGTAAAGTTTTAGAAGTCAGGCATAGACCTCCATTGTAATGTTAATCCTTATAAGTTCTCAATAGAACTGATGCTTGCAAAGTAAAATAAATAACAGCTATGAGCAAATTAAAGTAAAATTAAGTAATTACCCTCAGTTCAGTATATGCAGCATGGTATTGGGGATACCTTCCCCTTGGTCCCCCAAAAGCTTCTTGCCATGTATCTATTAAAATAAGTATCTTTTCCCTCACATTCAAGTCTGGCTGAACAATTAGATGAAATAGATATATTACAAAATGAATTAGTACTAGATAGGAACAAAAGAAGAAAATTCTATTAACAGGTCAATAGAGAAAAAGGCACCTTTTTCTTTACTATTTTAACCATTTCATGCAAAATATCACGCTCAACAATCTGCTGAAATACAGTATCACCACAATTTTTGCTGAGAGTCTCAAGTGCCTGGATCAAAAAAATTCAGAGTAAAAAGAAATCATGGTTATCAGATAATTTGTTCTATTTCACTGTGCACATGGCAAGCCAACAAGTATATAATCTTATTGACATGGTTGATGGTGATTAACATTAATCATCCACAATTTGGATTTTGGCAAAGATCATAGTAAAATAGATGCTAGAAGAACGTTTTTCCCAATTTGTACAATGTCAAAACAACTATGTCACTAAACTTTGACACTGCATAGTTCATGAATTTAAATTAAACAAACAAAGAACCATGTCTAGGATGTTTCAAATGCTAAAAATTACTTACAAAAAGAGCCAAAAGTTGTATTTTAGGATTTTTACTGCCCAGGCGCTTCTTCAGTACCTTCATTGCATCTTTAGCTTGCCTGCAACACCAACCAAAGATGACAATGAACTCAAGAAAAAGTAATCAATTAAACTTTGGGAAAGTCACCAGTCCACCTGGCATCACAGATCCAAACAACTGGTGTTCAGACTTATTAAACAAACATAATGAACTCAACTACAGAATGGTGGCAAAACAATATAGTTTAGAGAGCATAGGATATTTAACTAAGCAGTTACAATTCCTAATAGTGGGGAAGCTATTGGCTGGTTCAAATGCTGATCACAAGAATCAATTATACTTCAAAGAGTTAAGTAGGCATTCTTAATCACTAGTTGCACCACCCCTAGCATAAGGTCAAGTTCTGCCTATAATTCCAAGTAACTCTAAAAATGAATTCACAAAGTTGGTGTCTTCTAGAATGCATAACGCAACCAAACAATTAATCATTCAAACATAAATCCAAGCTCCTCTTCAAAACCAAAGTCAGGTTTCACTGAGAGCTTTACCAGTCATTTTTGGCAGAATCGCCAAAAGAAACAAAACAAATGACCTCAACCAGCTTCAAATATTGATAAATGTATATTAAACATAAATTTTTCTGCTCATTAAAGGCCTAGATCTATCACCATTTAAGAAGATTACACAACGTAAACCACACAGGGGCAGATTCCAAAATACTCCATTAGACCCCAAACCTACTCAGGAGACAGGACAAGATTACTCATCTCCCAAGTTACACAAGCTCCCATTAAACTTAAAAGTGGACATGATGCAGAAACATCTCGGCCAGTTTTAATCATCCCCAACCCAAAATTATACACCAAATGAACAAAATCAAACAGAAATGGAACCAGCACATATCGAACCATGCAGTCAGCTTCAGAATTATTATCAATAACAACAGAAATATTCAATTCAAACGAATTCAGGTAATGAAACGTGTATTGCGAAAGCCAAGGCTGCCAACATATTTAAATCAGAACCAACAATCCTCCAAATGGAAAAAACAAAGATACCAAAGCAAAAGAAGATACCCAGGATCCATGTTGATGATATCACATAGCTCGATGTTTATTGCCCAGTCAGGACCGATCAGCATGTCACTAGTCGCCCTCTCAGCACACGCCGCAGCATTCGCCATAATCGTTTCGTCCCTTGTTTCAAGTCCCAAAATCTATCAATTTATACCCTAGGAACACAATTCACCACACCACAATCAATCCTAAATTTCAATAACTCGAAATTGAAGTGAAACTACCATTTTTTTGTCACACAACAAGAAGATCAGATCAAATTACTCACCCAACTATCACTAACTCAGCTCTAAACCCCTATCTACATAAATCCAACACGAATTCAAACACAAAATCCAAATAAAGCATCAATCTTAACGGATAAGAAATTAAAACCCACAAACCAAAACACGACCAATCACCAAAAGACTCGAAATTTACAAATTTACAATCAAACAAATGCTCATATTGATCTTATTTCGAGACAAACTTAAAACCCCAGTTGACAAAAATATTTTGAAAATAAATAAATAAATAAGAGCAAGTGGATAAGGATCTTGAGAGAAGCTTACCGGTTTGACAAACCCAGAAACAAGTAGAGAATGTGAAGCAAAAGCAATTATCAGATTGTATTTTGTGATGAAATTGAGACTAAAGAAGAGGAGAATTTTGGGGTTGAATGGTTTGGTGGTATTTATTTTGTTTCACTTTATTTTAATTTTTTCTCTTCTCTGCTGTTTTAGAATCAAACTTAATCAACTTTCCAACTATTTTCAGACTTCTAACAGATGAGATTAAAGTTTTATTTATTATTTCTTAATCTCCATTTTGGTTGAAATAGTTCAACGTCACGGCCTGTGATCATACCCTTCATCACCGACATTCAATAAAAATAATATAATAATTTATTTAAAAAAATATGAAAATTATTATGCAGGGTTTAATACATTTACTAAATGCGAAATAATGTGTTAAACAAATTCTGAAAAACCCAGTTATCGCAAATCAATTTTTTTCATATTTTTTTCTGTAACAGTGACAGGCACCATCTCGATAATAGTACACCAAAACTATTCCCGGTATTATTTAATTTATATAATACTTTTAAAATAAAATAATATAAATTTTTTGGAGGTTTCTAGTTTTGACTTTTATTTATTGAGGGGGAAATTGATCACAGCCGTAAACGCGTTTATTATAGAGCCGTCCGGCCCCACTTAAGTGTGTGAATGGATGGAGTTTGGCTGAATTCTAGAAAAAAAAAAGTCAATGAACGTAAGGTGGGCCCCCGACCTCCACTGTGGTTGACTCGGTCCAAACCGGATGGTCCTAGTGGCCGGTCTGGTCTCAAAACTTCGCATCATCATATTTGCATTCCAAGTCGGCCTAATGTGTTTATTATTGTATAGATTTTTGTTATTTATCGAATCTAATTTTATAATTTGATAAAACAATAATATTTTATTTTATATTGTGAAAATATATTTCAAAATTTTTTGAATTTATGTGATTAATTATTTTGATATGTCCGATTATATTGACACATTAAGTACATGATTGCGTCTTATTTGTATTTGTATGGTCAAATTTAATTATTTATATGATTAGAATAAGCAAAATGATCATCCTAACTCACGCTTCTAAACATGAAACCTATAAAAAAAATAGCGGATTATAATAAACTTAAATATTTCATTTCAAAATATAACAAATAAGTGTTTTCTCCCAAAATTACTTACCTACCATTTTCCAACCGCACATCATCTTCAAAAAAAAAAATACATATGTACCAAAACTACATTATAGAGTGAGAGGAATTTATTAAAAAAAAATTACATTATACACATACACATTTTTGTTGTGAAACATTAGTATTCAACAAACCGAAAAATATCAAGTCTAAGATCAATACATAATAGGTGTCATAAATATCATGATATCAAATGTTAATATTACGTATTAAGACTGTCGAATTGTAGAGTAAGGTCATGGTTTCTAAACTTTCCACGGATTATTTTTCAATTCAATTCTTTAGATTAGATTTATCTGTACTATTCTTTCGTAAAGTTATCACATATAATGTGATCATTAATCTTTAGGACCTAGACGCCCTCCAATGCCCGAAATGACTCCCCACCATCTCCAAATCCAATTCAAGTTTAATCCCAATCTCTCAATACGTATAACATTTTAACTCTAGCCTTTCAATAGATTTCTCACTGTTTTGCGAGTCTATCACTTTGTCTCGGCAAATTCGAATAAACTCCTCGCAGCTGCTGTCAAGCTCCTTTCTAGAACAAACCATCGTGAGGATTTAATGTGAAGGGTTCGGGTACTGTCAGCCGCAACTGGAACCGCATGTTGGGGGGGTTAAGGAGACAGAATGGAACACGCAAGTCTTCGAAGAAAAATATAGCATAAAAGTCAAACCTGTAATAGTCTAATAAATTCCTGAGTAGAAGTCAGCCTTCAATTCGTGTGCTTTAAGGAATTTGGACTAGTAGTTGACGTGACACATAAATACATTTAGGATGTAAGAATTCCACTATTAAAATTTGTTGACTTTTGACTCTTGTATTATCTATGATTTGGTTGGTTTAGTTAGCCTACACCCGATTTAATAACAAAGCATTTTTAATTCATTCACTTAATTCAATAACTATAAAATAATATATAAAATTAAATCAAAAAATTAAATTTTAATTAATTAATCTATAAAAATATAATAAAATAACTTTTGATAAACTAAGCTAAGTATAATGCAACTTTTGTAAAAGACTTTGACAGATTATTATTATTATTATTTTTGAGAAAAGTTGGTGAAATTCATATCGTAAAACTGATATGGAAAGTAGACCAAAGTGATGATGTTGAACTTAGAGGGCAACGTGTTACCTAACATCGTGAAATTGTTGTTTCAGGTACACCACGTTGCTTGCCTCATCGTGGAAAACGCTGCCGTTTCTCACTGCTGTGCTCTTCCTTCCCCCATTGGTTGATTTGTTTTCAATGTTTAAGGCCAAAATGAAGTTAAACATGTGACGAATGGGGTTCTCATGATCTATGACACCAATGCTGAGGAGGTGGTAGGTCGTGTCAAAACCTCGATTGTCAATGACGAAGAAATGAAAAATAAAAGTAAAATAAACAGTTAAAACATGTGAAGCAACATTGGTTTTTCTTCTTTTTTGTTTTTACTTGCATTATTTTAAGATAGATCCCATTACTGAATAACACTTAATTGAGTTCAACATCAACTTAATTGAGTTTTAATAAACCCAAATATTTTTTATATATATATTTGTAAAAGTAGTTCAAAGATCTTTGAAGAAATCAATTGGTTGTTACGTTAGCAGAGCAAGCGTTTGAGGTTGAGAAACTACCACTTGAGCACTCTGCACTGCTCTACAAGAAGAAATCTGGGAGAAGCTATCAGCACCACTTAACTTCACCAACTTCGAAATATCAGAAATTGTTTCTGCTTAGCACAGACCAAATAGATATACACACTTTGAAAAAATCTGAAAAATGCTTTTATGGCCCTTTCCGTGGAGATTTTATTTTGAATTTTATGCAAACATATTTATATTATCAATAGTAGGGGGTAACATTCGTGTTGATGGGTCATGTTGATGTTGTGTTATAGTGTAATGAAGATATTTTTACCACGAATGAGTTGTATTTGGGTTCGAATGAATTTCATTTAAACCGTTTTTGCATATAACATGATTACAACACATTTACTTGTTTACTAAGATTATAACATATTCACACCTTTAATGCAATCATTGTAAATTACATGTTTAATATAATTATAAACTATTTAAAAATAAATAAAAATATTAAAAATTTTGCGTATATAAGATACAATAATTTTCAATAAATAACCTAATATTGAAAAAAGTTTGTATAGACCAAAGTTAAAAATCTTTTCTTTATTTTTATATTGTTTAGTTAAAAATATGCCATTCTCCTTGATAACTGAAAATAAATTATTATTCATGTTATATATTGTTATTCGAGTCATAAACAGATATATATTATAAACAGATACGTATAATAAATGGGTTGAAGACCCTCAACCCGAATACTATTCGACATGATTGTTAAATGGGTAACAATCTTCAACACAAATACGACATAAACGCAATTACTATTAATTTTAAGGGGTAAATCATTTTAACCTATCAACTTTTGCGTTGTGTCAGTGTGTCAATGTCAAAAATCGTCGAACCCTAATCTATGTGAACGGTTACAAAGTCTTCTTTCAGACCTTGTGTCCTTGCAAGGTTTGGGCCCTATTATCAGTTTGCAAATTGCAATGAACTATCAATTGGGCTAGCCAGGGCAAAAAGGTATATCAAATCACCTCACCAAAAAGTCTGCTCTTTAAGCAGCGCAAGTTTGGTAGAAATATTAATATATACATGCGGAAATGACACCAAACGAGAAATTAATCTGCATTGGGTGAATCACTTAATCTTTGACATCGCCATAGAATTGATACAATGGTAAGATTCGAGGAATAGTTTACAGTGGAGTTTTCTATTGTCATTTGTTGACCCCCAACTAACGACTACAACTAAAAAATTTGAATAGGAGATTCTCATGTTCTTCGAAATTGTAATTGCTCCATTTGGTTACGGCGGGTCCTCGTACAATACCATTCTTCTTGCTTGTTGTCTTGTCATCCTGCCTGCTTATACTTTTCTGATAGACTGATTCTGGAAGGTCACGAAGGCTAGCATGTCACAAGCTTTTATTTTTAGTTTTATCTTTATTTTTTAGAAAAGGAAGATATCAATCTTTTTCATATATAGGTCAGATTTGCATAGAAGCAGCTATTCGATTTGATTTCATTGCTTAGAAGGCTGGCATGACGCAGTATAACAGATTTCCTGCTTCAGAAATGATGATTGCTTCAAAATAAATATTTCACGTATTCTTCACAAAGAGCTCATTCTGCCTTCTAGAGCAGGGCATGTGTACCCGACCGTCGGGTTTTGGGCGGGTCAACAATTATAAAAACTCGACAGGATAGAACAATCTAATCCTGTTGGCAGTGCCTTCCCATCCTATTTTGACCGTCGGCCAACAGTATTAGATTGTTCTATTTGATAAATTAAATATGGTGTCTTCAATTTCTTGGATAGGGCTACAGTCATATTGACATGAAAATTTTTATGATCAACAGTGTAGCCTGTGCAGCACTGCAGTTTGCATTACAATTATTGTCACCCTGTAATAGCTCTCTAAGTTCAAAGTTGTCAATTGCTACTGGCTTAAAAATAGTCATGTTGCAGCATTGTAAAGTTGGAGAGAAACAACTATAAGGTGAAGTTTTGAGAACGGATTCACTCTTGTTAGTTCTGCTATCATACACTTTCAGGTGATGATGTAGCACATAGAACCTCAGCTTGCAGTTGATATAAATTGTGCTTTGCTGTATTGCCGTGGAAAAATGTCGACAGAAATTATAAAGAATGTAACAACCAAGTTCAGAATCCATACCACACCATTAGAAAATAAATAAATCCTAGAAAATCTGAAATGTTGTTTCGTTGCCTTTTTTTTNTATTATATCAACCTTTGGCTGCTCTAAACCGCTCAGCAAGTTCAAAACCAACTTCAACAACTACATGTATTTTATAATTCTTGTTTAATCACAGATTCTTCTTGAGAAGCATGAGTTGTTTTTTTGTACAGAAACACTGTTCCAAATCCGTTACAATAATCTTAAGCCGATGATCCGTCCTCCCAAGAAACAACACTCATACCTCACTAGAACAGGATTGAAAGATATATAATACTTGAAAGC
>JANLJB010000807.1:0-40049 GCA_026212285.1 Bursera cuneata
TTTGTCCTTGTTTGGTGTCACTCTTTTCGTAGTAATGATAAGCTGCTGCACCAGACAGCACAGCCAAAGTTATTGCTTGTGCATGCATCCTGGCATGGATAAGCCTGAGGCTTGGCTTGAGAGGAGTTCTGGTGCGTGTATAAGCAAGTGATGCCCCGATAGCTGATGCCCATATTGCTCCTGCGATGCAAACCAGTATAAGCATATGCATATTAGCTGTCTAGTAGGGAGGAGATAGACAGGGTTAGTACTTACCAATGCTAGTGAGCTTGTGTTCAGAAACCCAGGACTGAATAGCCTCCATAATTAACTTCGGGTTGGTCTTCTTTTTTTTCTTCTACTCTGAAATTAAACTCAAGTTAGTGAGACTTGAGAGCAAGCGGGAGTTGGTATTTATAGATAAAGGAGTGATGTTGAAAGGCGTGTTTTTGCTTTTGTATCTTTTAATCTTTTATGGCCCCAGGATTTGGTTCTCACTTTTCTTGGAACACTGGAAGTTCCTTTAAACTGGAGGCTCCACTCAGCTATGATTTTGATAGTTTAAGACTAGCTCTCTGCTTTGGTTTGCAGACAACGTGTGTCCACATGCTCTTGCTGGCTACAGTGACTGCCGTCCATTGGATTTTATTATGGGGGAACCGTAGTCTCTAGATGTTGAGAATTTTTTACTTTTTTACCAGGTGGGTGGTTTAGCTAATTTTTTCTTCAAAAAGTGTATTTAATTAAGTAACCGAGTAACTAGTATTATGCCAAATTGGGATTAGGATTAATGATAAAGAAATATTATCATGTTCACGTATTAGGACGAGAACTTTGGAATATTACATGAAATTATAAGGGAATTAAATCAAAATCCGCCGACACAACTATCAAAACCGTTGATTTTGTTGATGGAGATGCGTGAAGTTCTCCTCGTATTTCAGCAGTTTAGGCAAAAGCTATTAAGCTAGTAGCCCACTTGTCAACCTTTGAAAAACTTTCTTCTCCTAGAATGATCATCCTTCTTGGTGATAAGAAAAAACTTGTGGTGTATTTAGATGGACTCAAGGCTAGCCCACTCAGAGAAGCCCAGCCCAGCCCAGCCCCTTCGTAACCACTAATCATATAAAACCTTCTTCTTCTTTCTCTCAATTCTGCAGAGGCGCAGACCTTAAGCACAGCACAGAGCAGACATGGGAAAGAAAGCAAAAGGCTCGAGGAAGGGGAAGAAAGCCTGGAGGGCGAACATAAGCACGGAAGACATAGAAGATTTCTTTGAGAAATCAACCAAAGACGCTCTATCTGGTGGCTCTCTTTCTCAGCTTCCTAACGATTCTCTTTTTTATGTCGACAAATCCAAAGGTTAGTTTGTCTATTCAATATGGGCACGTTTATTTCATTTTTTTATATATATTTTTTAGCTTTTTTATTTTATAGTAAGTAGGCTGAGAAACAATGTTGATTGGAAGATATTGTAAACTGAAGGGAAGGGCAATACATAACTAGTGGTTTAAAAATCTTGAATATTTGCCATTAGGTTTCGGAAAGTTAAAATTATTTGGTTAAAGAAGTGAACTTTTGCTTGCTTGTGACTGTTGAAGTACAGGTAAGTTTCTGTTTCTTATTTTCAGTATTTTTTTTCCCTGTGATAGAGGTTAGTAGTTTATTTATTTATTTTTTGTTGTCCCAGATCTTTCGGTGAAGCGGAAGATTGAGAAACATAGGGAGAAGGTGTTGCGGTGTGACAGTTTGCTGCAGAAGAACCTTTTTGTTCAAGCAGTGCCATCTTCAAAATCAAAGCATAAGAAAGCCAAGAAGAAGGAGAATAAAGAGGGTTTGGAAGAAAAAGATGCAACTCAAGATGCTCCCAAGGTGAGGACTTGTAATTGGAATATCAAAATGTGTTGATATTGACTAAGACTCATTTTTTTTATTTGTTCAAATTTATTTTCTCAGGAAGAAGGTGGCGGTGCTTCTGGCATGGTTGACATATGGGCATATGAAGGTATTATATTGTAAAATATCTACAGTTTTAGTATTTTTTGTGGTTTTTATTTAGAGATTAAGTGTTTAAGAGGCCGCCCCTTTCATGTTCGCAGGTGAAGGTGACAACAAGTTGAAGAAGGTAAACTACTGTTACTGATAATTTTAAATGCAACTGTGATTATCCTTTGATGCGAATACCAAAAGAATCACAGTTTGCTTTGTCTATTGCTTGTGAGGATTATTCTATTAACTTGATTCTGGGGATTTACTATTTTATCTCTTCTCTAGCCAGTTTCAAATATTTGAGGCAATTTCAAGTTTAAAATTAACCTTTAATATGTTGCTCAGTTTTTGTAAGCTCTAAGATGGAACATAGTTGATGATAGAATCATTGTCAGGTCTCTAAACCTTCGGTTATTCCAGCCGTAGAAGTTGAGGCTCCAGGGTGCTCATTCAATCCCACATTTGAAAGTCATCAGGTAATTTCTTGAGGTTTGATGCTTAAATATATTGTCTGCCTATGTAGTTTGGAGAAAGTAAATCATTTTATCTCCTTTGTTTTAATCTAGGAATCATTGGCTCAAGCCGTTGCAGAGGAAATGCAGAAAGTCTATCAAAATGAGCTGGGTCCTGAACCAGTTCCACATAGTGTTCCAGGAAAAGTGATAGATGAAGATGATGTGAGTTGCTTTTTTTCCATGTACTTATCATTTAATCTGGGTTCTGCTGTGCTAGTATTGTATCGTATGATGGCCCTAAAAGATTGTGATTGTACTTTTAAGTATGTTTCTTATCATATGCTGCAAGCAGAATCTTACAAAGATTAGTTACTTTTAGAGGTACTTTCTTGAGGTGGATAATGGAAGCGATGATGATGAAAATTTGGAGAATTTGAGCGAAAATGAAGAAAATGAACATGAGAAGAGGTACACTTAATACATATAGTTGTTATGGCTACCATAGTTGTTGATTTTCTGTTGGATTTCGTCTACAATGAAAATCCTTCTGTAACGACGAACAATTCGGATGGTCTGCAGTAATTTCTGAATACTCATTTTGGGTTAAATATCATTTTCTTCGTACTTTTTGAATATAATAAAATGTTGATTGTGTGAGTTTGTATTGTTTCAATGCCATCCAACAGGTCTACAAAAACAAAGATGGTGACCCGGGTTGAGTTGAATAAGAGAGCTAGACGTAAAGAATTGGACAGAAAAGAATCTAAAGCAAAACGGTTGGAGGAAATTTCCAAACAGATTGACAGTTTGCCAGATATTATTCAGGAAATAGCCAAAGAGGATGAGGAGAAGCAGAAAAAACATATGCGGCGAGTTGTAGCTAAGCAAGAAAGACTAAAGGCCCGTCCACCACGCTTGGGAAAGCACAAGTATGCTTTTTTTTTGTTTTGTTTTTGCCTTGTAAGAATTAAATAAATACATGTTTTAAATTCTATCTCCTTTCTTTTTTGTTATTGCTTATTGATTGTGGGCACTAATAGAAGACAATGTTGAAGTAATTTAGTGAATTCTTATTGATAGAATCATCTTATCTCATTGTTAAACAGTTCTCTGTTATTTTCAAAGTTTTTAATTACAAGTGTATCTTTGATGTAATACAAGAAACTAAAGAATTATTCAAGCCTTTTCGAATCTTTCAGAAATGTTTTAAATGTTTCCTCGGAGTATGTTGGTTCAATTGTACGATATTTGTATAACTAAAAACCTTTCAGTCATATTTTATTTTAAGAACAAACGGATAATAGTAATTTGCCTTTTGTTTCAGATTTGAGCCAGCTCCTACTCAAGTCCTATTATCTGAAGAAATCACTGGATCCCTTCGCAAACTGAAGGTATGCTGAATTTCCTTTTCCTTCTTTTTGATGATTTTCTATCTAAGTCATCAAACTTGTTACTTTTTTGTGGTTGGGAAATGACTCAAGATACTCTTTCTGTCTTTTCTTTTTTACGACATGAAGGGTTGTTGCACCCTTGCTAAGGATCGGTTTAAGAGTCTGGAGAAAAGAGGATTGATTGTGCCAACCAAGAGCAAAAGGTCAGGAAATTTCCTTGTTCTCCATTATTTCAGTTTGTATTGGGTTAGAATACAATTTGAAGTGATATATTATTACTTGGAACCGGATTCTCGAATACCAATATTGCATATTGCATGTCCTTATCTTTTCTCTGATACTTTAACTTGTAATTCAACAAGTATATATTTTTCAACCCAGATAAAAGATCAGTTCTTCTCATCAATATATCTATATGAACAGGAAATAGAAGGTGGTTTCACTCGTGACCTGCGATTGTTTAGCTTTCGACATGGAGGGACAGCTGTGTATTTTACCATAGTGTTATTTTATCCAGACAGCACACAGAAAACAAGATAATCTAACATGCGGAAGTTCATTTTTGTTCTGTTTTGTCGTAAATGTATAATTAATTTGGTTTTTGACCAATTAAAGTGTTGTATTAGAATCAACTTGGTTTATTCTTACCAGTTTCAAATTACAAAAGCTGAAGAGTTGGTTGTATCTTCAAGTTTGGCCAACTACCTGAAACGAGTTTCTGGTCTTTTTTGGTAATGTTCTATTAGCAGTGCAATGTCAAATGATTGCGCTAATCTATTGCCAGAAAACAACAAATTCAAGGTGGTTTCATGATTTATATATATATATATAATTGCTGAAAATTATGAAATGCAATATTATACTTTTTTAAGAATTATTAATCGATCAATCAAAATATTTGAGCAGTTTTTCAACATAATTAGCATTTGGAAATTGAATATTAACATATTATTCTACATATAATAAATACATAGTTACGTATTATTTTTAAAAAAATGCAAATTAAATTGGCATCAGGTAACTAAACCCAGTGTGAAAATATTCAATGTGGAATTGCGATGCGATGTTATGATTATCTTATTAAATTCAATAATAATGCCAATTTTATGATTTCTAAAAACAAATTAATCACCCGATGTAATATAAGCCGTTGATTTTATCGTCTCAACACTCCGACTTAGATGTGAAAGAGTTGAAGCTTCTTGGACAAGCGGAAGCAAACGACAACTGAGAGGGAGAGAGATTGGGAAGAAAGAGCTTGTCTTGGCACCATGCGCACGTTAGCCTCCCATCTTGCTACTGTAATTGCTTTGCCCCATAACTCAAATGCACTCGCTCTTGATGCGTTTTTATTTCTTAATTGTTATTTTAAATTTTCTTCTTCTGCGATTTTTGGTGCAGTATTTGTGTAGAAGAAGACCTGGGACTCTCCAATCTCGTAATTTCTCATCCTACAATCGCAAAGGTGTTTTTTTTTTCGATAATTTGATTCTGTAACACTCTGTTTGGTTGCTGAGGAACTAGAAATTTTATTTTTTGATGACGGTTTTTGCTTATATTTCTCGCAAATTATAGCATTTTTGACATAGCCCATGATTGATATCCAGATGAGCTCACTATTGAGGAAGAGGCTGAAAGGAAGATAGGATGGCTATTGAAACTCATCTTTGCCGGGACTGCAACCCTTGTTGGCTATCAGTTCTTTCCCTACATGGGTAAGTGAGTTGATTTTAAGAGTCTAATCAATCTCCTACTGCCTTATATTGTTGGAAATTACTGGCTTCAAAAGGGTCTTACGATTGGCTATTCCAGGGGATAATTTGGTGCAACAGTCTGTGTCACTTTTGAAAGTTAAGGATCCCTTGTTCAAGAGAATGGGAGCATCTAGATTAGCCCGTTTTGCAATAGATGGTAAGTACTTTCCTTTCTTTTTTCATCTTTTTATGTAAGCATTTAGTGAATTCGTTCTTGCTGCTACTGTGTTGACTGATCGCTCTCCAACTTGTGAAAAGAAATGCTTCTAGTCCTTTTTACATGTTGTGAAGGATTTGGAATGAGAGAAGTTGTGTGTTCTCTGGGAAAGTGGAGATTTTGTTGTATAACATAAAGACGGTGTTCTGCAGTTCTTTACTAATGTGTTGGTTTTCTGGGCTTTAGTTTGGTTTCTTTATATTCTCTTAAGATGCTATTTCTTTATCTTTATGTTAGGGTTTATTTAATTAGAAATGGCGGATATCTCTTGACTCTTATATACATCCTGTATAGCCGCAATTTGTGGGTGGATTTATTGTACTGACATCATCTCACATATAGATTTTGATTTTGCATTTGATCACAGATGAAAGGAGGATGAAAATAGTGGAGATTGGTGGAGCTCAAGAGCTTATAAATATGTTGGGGGCTGCTAAAGATGATCATACACGTAAAGAAGCTCTGAAGGCTCTTGATGCCCTCTCTTGCTCAGGTTGTTTATGTTTGCACTCAGATGCTTTTATGCATTAATCTTTGATGCAAAAATTAATAGCAGTTCTGAAAGTTTGTTTTCGTAGATGTTGTGAGTGAAGCTAATGCTACCATACTTATATCTTTCACTTAGAATCGTTTCTATCACTTAGAATCGTTTCTATCTGTTGTAACTTTTAAACAATCCGAAAGTCAAAATTCTGTGGGATAAGGGAATTTCCAGATGTGTTAGGTGCAACTCCTGTGTGGTGTAGCATTTAAAATAGAATTGTTGATTAAAAGATGAGCATAGAAATTCAATACTTGAAAAGAAGCTTATGCTTCTTTTTAAATTACTTTATGTTAGATACATCTACCATCTCAAGTTTTGCATCACAAGTTTCTCTGAGAACCTTTCTTATCAAGATTCTTGGGCCTGATCTTCCCATTCAATTCTCTGAAGTCTAGTTACCTTAAAGTAATAGTCTCTTCTCTGTTAGCAGCTTGAATATTAGTCTATCATGTTTTATACTGTAGCACTCTTTTTTTGATGAAATGTGGAAACTTATTATTATCAGCAAATAAAAATAAAAATGATATGAAGAACTCCTCTGTAACACCAATGATATGAAAGCAAATATGCATATAAAATTAAACTTTTTTGGATCTCTCAATGATTCGGTTAAGGTCATGCTATTAGAGAGTTAAAAAGTTTTGACTTTTAAGGCCTTTAATGCCTTATGTGTTCTTTATGTGGAGTGCAAAATGAGAGGGATGCCAAATAATTGCCAAATTTATTGTCTTTTTCCGCTTTTTAGTTGCTCAAGTTACCTTATAATATTGCAGATGAAGCTGTTGGAGCTTTACACCATGCTGGGGCAATACCAGTTATAAAGTCTACTCCAACCTCCTTTGAGGATGCAGCTGTTGAGAAATACAAATCAAGCATACTAAAGAGATTCCAAGATCTTAGATATGATATTTAATCTTGAGATTGCATTTTGATAAAACTCTTTCAACTTTGAGCCTGATGAAAAGTTTTGTCAAGAAAAGAATTGGAAGAAATACTTGTTCTATTAGGACAAATGGAAAGTTGTATCATGTTGTTCTTTTTCATAAAGAGTTGAAAGTTTATCCTTCATGCAATTGGTTTTGTTTCTCATACATCATCAAGAGCTTTCTGGGTCATCTCAGCCCTTGTGATTATTCTCTTTCTATACATATACGTATAGATATAGTAGTTTCTTCTTCACAAAACATATGCTATTATCAAGGCTCATTTCTATGAACAATAAAAATACTGACTTCCAAATTTTGAAGATCTTGGTTCTGCATTGACAAGGTACGGGCAATTCCCTTAGTGTAATTTAGAATGTTTATTCTTTCATTAATATCTGATTAAGTGCTGAATAAATGAATTAAATTTCCATTTTGACTTTTCCTCCAATAGATAATTTAGTTTATCGTAAGCGCACCTTACCTCATTGTTTATTAAAACAAGGAAATCCTGTCAGATTAATTAGTTATAGAAGGGACAGCTGAATTGGCTCAAGCGTGAGATTATAACTTGGTGTAACCATAAAATATTTGTATATCTGATGAGAATTATATGGTTCAAAATCAAGATGTTGTGGTGGGGTTTCTTGATGATGGAAGATCATTTGAAGGGAACAGGTCAATGTTATAAAAATGAAATATAAAAACTTTGAGCGACAATGGAAATTCAAACCAGATAATAAAAATAATAATGCCACAGGTAATTGTAACTTGTCTGACCTTGCAACCGTGTTCATTTGATTCCAAGAGTTCTATTTCCAGGAAATTTGACAGTGTCCCTAAAGCTGTATATATACTTTAGTCTACCAAGTTGATTTCCCTTAAGATTTCAGTGAGCAAAGTAATGGAAACGCTTGGGATGGCACATGGGGTTCCCAGGATCAGTGTTATAGGTGAAGGTTTCTGTGTCCCTTACCCTGTTGAATTAGTTGTTAAAAAGAAACTTCATGGATTCTTTAATCTACACTATCAAGTGATGGATCTTAATGGAAATCTTTACCTCCAAGTTGCTGGCTCTTACTGCAACCTTCACCAGAAACGAGTTATGCGCGACCCTGCTGGCTTTCCTATTCTTACAATTCGCAGGAAGGTAATGTCTCTTCTAATATCAGAAAAATCCTAAAAGAAAGGTTTAATTTTTAAGGCCAAGTAAGCAACTAATGTACTTTCCATTTTGTTTTTCTATTCTACAAGTCATCTCTGAAATGTCAGCGCTGGACTGCTCGTCGAGGAGAAAGCTCTGATGCTAAGGATCTTCTCTTCAGTGCAGAACAATCATTCTCTCTTCAAAAGAAAACTCGGCTTGAAGTCTTCTCTCCAAGCAATTTTAATGAGGAAGTCTCTGACTTCCGGGTTATTGATTGTTACCCTCCACAATCTTATAAAGTTTACAGAGGGGAAACTCTGATTGCAGAGGTATATAGGCTTTGTAATTCTTATATGCGTCCAGGAAATCACAAGAAAAATTATTGCATAATTATCTCCCGGTTTCAATAACTAATTAAAGAAAATTCATTACATGATTCTGCAGATAAAGCATGACATCGCATGGAGATCTTGGAGAGCTGTAGAAAGTTTCAAGGTTAAAGTTTGTCCTGGCATTGATTATGCGTTCATCGTCGCACTAATTACAATCTATTCCGAGAATATCCTGAATTGGGGAAAATTCTGCCATACAGCAGAGCGCTCTCTGGTGGAAAGGATGCATGTGCGTCCTCAGTATAGGAGATTTTTTCCTCGGCTGAAGCTGTTTCTTTCATGTAAAAAACTATAGCAAGATTTTATGTTATGTGCGTGACTGTGATATAATCGAACTTTGTCGATGTGCATATTGTCATGTTATATCTTCTTATTAGTGAATTGAATCATTTCCTGTGAATTTTCTCTGATATATTCAAAGCCTGGATTGGGTGAAAGTTTAAATAGTACTGTTTTCTCTGATACATTCAACCTCTTTAGATTTGAAAAAAAAAGAGTTAATGGGTATACATCTTACAACGTTTTCCTGCACTGTTTTTTTCTGGTTCAATGATTTCTTTTGATTTACAAACAAAGACAACCCAAGCATGGATATAAACTTATGTGTTACATAGGAAAACCAGCGTGCTCTTGCCCGAGCGGTGACTTCTTTCGCAAGTGAAAAGCTCGTATCTTCCTTGCTTTCAAAGTGACGGGTTTCGGCATTCAATGCACTTTTTAACTGCAATAAATTTAGGAAAAGAATTATGAATTATTGTTTCTGATGAAACCATATATATTGGTGGAAATTGCAATTGCGCTGGTCACTACAGCCAGAATTATCATTATCACCGCAGTGATCCTGTCCCTGGATGTTGATATACCATGAGCGTCCCTGCAATTGATATGACAACAAAAAGCAATTTAGATTTAGGGAAGATAATAGTGACTGGAAAGATTTATAAACTAATAAAGTAAAATATACCTGAGAACAATAGCTCCAGGGAAGATGAAGGCAAGACAAACAGCAGAAGTTGATCCCATAAACTGAAAGAGTGCCCAGATGTCTGGGATCACAATTGCTGCTAGATAAGAGACTATCAAAATGGTAACTGAGAGGGACACAAATCTGGTGGCGTCTTTGGTCAGAAGAGGCTTCGTAGAGAAAAGGAGTTCATCAACATTAGCCCTCAAAGAGAAGTTCAATAGAGGGAACACTAGCATCAGGTGTAATGCATAGCTCAATCGTACAACATCATTGAGAAGTGAACCAAGTGCTGACCCACAACTTCTCTCAAAATTTACAAGTATGTCAGACATGATTGAGTCTCCAAACAGAAGGTACCCGAAGAGTCCTATGGCGAAATAGATGCCAGCACATAACACTATTGAAATTCTGACTGCTGACATCATATCACGAGGCTTCTCAAACTCGAAACCAATTGGATGAACTGCAAGCACCCGTTAGTGAGAAAATTTGTAGAAGAGAAAACAGCAACATAATCATAGTTATATATCCAAGCTGTTCAGGCTAATTCTCACCATTAAAATGAAATGTAAAAGCTGACACAATGACTGGGACAGCTGTGAACAGATCGAAGAATGAGGTTTGGTTGTCCAAGTGAGGAAACAATCTCGGGTTCTTTGTTTTGCCTTGCACCAAAGCAAAAATTGCCATCACTGAGCATATACCAACGAACACGAACGCCAGTAGAACAGCTATTCCAGAGCTCAATCTCAGAGATTCTGATAAAATAAATAAATAACAATTAAAAGTTAAGCAAATTAAAACACAAATAAAGCTTCATATTTACATATGTCCAGAAAAATGAATCCACTTTGTAGATTTCCAGCTTCCAAGCTTCATTTAATGATGATTTCTCTAGCTATTATTAATAAAGAGCAAAAATGAAAGAACAAGCGAAGAGAATGAGAGATATATACTTACCCACATGCCTGAACAAGACTAATGGAAACATGACAAAGACAACAATGAAGAAGAGAGCAAAAGCTCTGGAATTCCACCAGTGAATGCCAAACCATTCTTGCAACACACCCAAGTGAACCGAACCTTGAGGCTGATTTCCAGACAACACATCGCCTGTTTATTGAACCAAATTAACATACTTAGCTTTCATATTAATTTTTCATCACAAACCAAACCAATTCATTTTTTCGATTACATACCTATAATAATCAAATATACGATCAAGCAACCAAGATTAGTGATCATGACACATATCTGGACTGCAACTGATCCTGCACGTCCAAATGACTCCCTCATGATGCCGGCATATGTCTCCGACTCACCGGCGTGCGTAAACCTCATCAGAATCTCCACCGATGTGTTAGCCAGGAAACCAATGATCACAATCAACGCAAGAGCCGGTATTACACCTAGCACCTTGAGGGTGGCCGGAATCGACATAATTCCAGCTCCAATGATGCTTGTGGACACATTAAACACCGCACCGGATACCGTTGCTCGCTTCACCGTCTTGTACTCCGGGAGAAGCGGTGCTTGTACTCCGGTGGCTGGCGACATTCCGGCTCTAGAGAGTGTTGCTGTGTTCTTGGTAACTTTATTGTCGTGTTGTATATAATTCTACATAATGGGAGTATATTTAAGGGGGCAAGGTGCATTGTGGCGTCTGAGAAGTTACCAAAATGTCATTGGTAAAGATATAATACAAGTGGTTTGAACTAGATTAACGAAGGGTAAGATTGGATTTTAGATTGGAAATTTGCTGATGAAGACAGGTTGGTGTATGGTTGAAAAAGAAACTGATGAATCTAGATCGACAACGAATGTTAAAATGTATGTGGACGCAAAAGCAGGTTATGCACTGACATACTGTATTGGTCTTCTCGGCTGCTTTGTAAATTTGCAGATTACGACCATAGCAATTGCCAGATTAGACCAAATTTAATCGTTTAGATGAAGATATATATATATATATATATATAATAATAAAAATAATATTTAAGCTTGTAGGTGAGCTTATTTATTTTGTGATTGATACTATGAAACTTTAAAAAATTTATTGAATACATTTGACGTATGAGGTTAGGTCAGCAATTTCAATTTTAAGTACAATGACAATCTAGCGAAGATTGAAAATTGCAATATGAGCATTTGAATTATGGTTTTGTAAATAAAGGGAAACCAAGAGAGCCCACAACCACGAGCGAAACAGGTGAGTCATGAACCACGACTGAGTAGACTTGACTTGACTATGAAAACACTAAGACATAAGCTATGATTTATCTTTCACGAAAGGTTCTCTATCAAAGTGCCTTCTAACCCTTTTATATTAAAATTAGAACAATCCACGTGAAAAATGAGTTCCTCATTAATATTATTGTCATTGAACCTATACCAAAAGCTTAATCCATTAGGTAGGGTCTAATAATACTATTAAACTTGTTATCTTACACTCTTTCTCACCAACGATTAGTTAAGTCAGCAATAATATCAAACTTATCCTCTCGTACATTTAATTACTTTTTTATATATTTATCAGTAAGTCCAATCATAAAATGAAATTTGATATGGTAGTCAATGTCAAATAGTTGCCGAGAGAGAAAAAGTTGATTGAAGAATGCACATGTGATCTGTGGTTGTTGTTTATGATAATTATTAATAATAAACAAAGTTATCAGGAAGTACATTGAGGCACGAGCTGGTGATCACTACATTCTACCAACATTTCGCTTTCACAACAATTACGAACTAACTAGTTTTGGGCTTTTCCCCTTAACTCTTTAAGGAAATTTTGGGCCGAATATTCAAAGCCCAATGAAACCCACTACAAATCCGCGTTAACTCTTTCAAGGTACTTTCCGTCAAATAATCAAAGCCCAATAGAAACCCAAATCAATCCAGAACCTCTAGCCAGTATCATCGCTTCTGATTCTGAGTCTTTCAAATACCAAGACCAAGACCGAACAAAGACATTTGTACTTCTCTTTCCTTGACACTATCAAATTCAATCCCTTTCTACGTTTATTTTTCAGATTTCTTTTCTTGCTTTCTACTCTAATCTAATCTCTCTTTCCAATATTTCCATTTACATTTCGGTCGAAAAATCATAGTCAAAAGCAAAATCAAAATTTAGAACGAAATGGGAGATCACATGGCTCGAGCCGAAGAATTCGAGAAGAAAGCCGAGAAGAAGCTTAACAGCTGGGGCTTGTTCGGCTCCAAATACGAAGACGCCGCCGATCTCTTTGATAAAGCTGCCAATTCCTTCAAGCTCGCCAAATCCTGTAATTCTTTTTCTCCGTGTTTTCTCATTCCATTTTCTGGAAGTCTTAAATTTAGTATCCAAAATTTGTTTGCGATCGAATTGAGGATTAGGGTTTATGGTTGTATGGATTTGTTGTGGTGGATTTTGCTGGGATTTAAGATTGGTTTTTTTTTTTTTTTTTAAATGGAAACTGATGGATATATGAGCTTATAATTGATTAGAGTTGTCCTTGTTTTTGGCTTAGTTGATTTAAGCTTGTGAAAATGTGTCGATGTTTTTAGATGTTTGAATCAGTAAGATTTGTTCTTTTGATGACAAGCTTGATGAATTGTTCTAAAGCTTTGCTCTAGTGGGTACTTGCCATATGAGCCCAAATTTTCTGAGTATATTTTGTGGAAGTTGTTTGCAATGCAATGGTCATCAGTTATGGATAGAATTTAAAATTAACTTATTATTTTAAGTAAATAGCTTTTTCCTGCATTGCATGCCTATACTATGGTTCCCTAATCTTTGTATATTTTTGTGGTCTTTCAGGGGATAAAGCTGGAGCAACTTATGTCAAGTTGGCCAACTGTCATACGAAGGTGAGTGGTTTGGGTGTTTGGCAACTATTGCTCTTTTCAGGAACAAAAAGAGAAAAGGGAAAAATTATTTTATTAAGTGATTGCCGTAAGGACTAGACATGTAAACATTGCCTTATGTTTGTAGTTGGAAAGCAAACATGAAACTGCCCAAGCTTATGTTGATGCTGCTCATTGCTATAAGAAAACATCTACCAAAGGTAAGTCTATAGCTTCTCATCCTGCCTAACTCACTTGTTGTTCATTCAAATGATGAACTTTGTTATTTCAATCTTTTTGCATTTTTTTTATTGTGCAGAGGCCATATCTTGCTTAGAACAGGCTGTAAATATGTTTTGTGATATTGGAAGGCTCAGCATGGCTGCAAGATATTACAAGGTATTTTCATGCGCTTTGATGTTTTTCATCTTTCTTTGAAATTTTCAGATATAGCATTGTTTATAGTACAATATTCTTTAGTCATCTCTTCCATGTTCTTGGGGTTCCTATTGTTATGCAGTTCCTCTTTTAACCTTGCCATTGTAAGCAATTTTAATGAAAGTTATAGAAGATGATTTTGAAATATCTTTTTTTTATTCCTTTTAAAAAAGTGGAATACATCTAAGTAATATATAAAGATGATGAGTACAGCCATTTACGACCTGGTTACTTCTCTTGTGTGCAGGAAATTGCTGAAATGTATGAGAGTGAGCAGAACATCGAACAGGCTATTGTTTTCTTTGAAAAGGCAGCTGATATGTTCCAAAATGAAGAAGTTACGACTTCTGCAAACCAGTGCAAGCAGAAAGTTGCACAATATGCTGCTGAGTTAGAACAGTAAGTGGATCTGCTTTTTAGCTCATATTGTACTTGAGACGTGATAGTCCTTTTGGGTCCTATTTATTGATCATCATGGGATTTGGCATCCATGTTTCGTTTATAATATGTGCGTAAAGTGATATTATAGAAATTTGTTGGTACTAGTGAAAACGCGCTAATTGTCATTATAATTAATACTTTGCTTATTTCCATCTTTTCAAAATGTTGGTTGTTTTTGTGCATACATCTCTGTAAGTGCTCAAGCATAAGCCCCTGGCCCTGTCATTGAGGTGAAAGGTTCAAATCTTATTAGAGCCACCTATTTGGGCTATATATTTCCCACATATTTCCGAGCTATCAAATTTGTAGGCTGTGCATGTAGCCCCTAGTTTAGAACTCATAGAACAAGGGAAGATTGAGAAATTTCTAGTTAACCCCTAACAAAAAGGTGCTCAAGCATAAACATTTTATTCTGAATTTCCCTGTCAAAGGGTCCTTAAATTACTGCAGTCTGCTCGCTGTCTTCAAACTAATCAAGCTTTGTAGTCTTTTCTTGATTTGATATTTGCCAACATGTGATATATTGTCTTCCATGTTGCATGTATGGCTAGCTTGTAATGTTAAGAACCGTATGCACGAATACAAGGACAAGCATTTTAAAGTTTGAAAATAGGTAATTGTTAGACAATACTAGTTTCCTGGTTTGTGTTTCATTGACCTTATACAATAGCTGCAACATACCCATAAGTTCATGTGGCTACTTGCAAAGTAAATGTGAATGTGGAAGGAATGATCTGATTTTCATTTATCTACGTGGGATTTGTTTAGTTTTCAATTACATATATTTTGATGAGATGTTGAGAAGTCCCATCCCCCTTTTACCCTCTCTAATAATTATGAAGAATTTGCTAACTGGGATGTAATGATCTGCTTTATGATGTTTCTCCAGATATCAGAAGTCAATTGAAATTTTTGAAGAAATAGCAAAGCATTCGCTCGGCAACAACTTGCTGAAGTATGGAGTGAAAGGACATCTTCTTAATGCTGGCATTTGCGAACTTTGCAGGGGCGATGTTGTTGCAATTACGAATGCATTAGAGCGATACCAGGTTTTTGTTTTTGCTTTTGGTTTCACATTGACAATTCTGCTTTAGTTTTGTAAAATTACATAGTTATTAAATTTGCTTTTGCAGGAAATGGATCCAACATTTTCAGGAACACGTGAATACAGATTGTTAGCGGTAGGTTATGTGCACATGGAGAACTTGTTCTTCTGATACAATATTTTTGGGGGGTTGGGGAAGGGGTTGGTGTGTGGTTAAATTGTATTTACCTCTGCTTATTTATTTTGAAGTTGATTGCAAAATCTTTTGAACCGGTTCTTGATAGGAAACTCAAATCACTAGCTCATAATTTGTTTAATAAATATATGGTAGTGATTTGGTATACGCTTTTTTATGATGACAACTAAATCTCAGTGGGGCCTCCTTTTTCATTTGTGTGCTAGGATATCGCTGCTTCAATGGATGATGAAGACATTGCAAAATTCACTGATGTTGTAAAGGAATTTGATAGCATGACCCCTCTGGTATAATTTCTCTCCAGCATTTTAAGCTCTTCTTAAATGTTGGATTAGATCTTTATGTAGTCTTATGATCATTCCGCATCTAGTAGAAGTATCAACTATCGTTTTGCCATCGTCTTATTGTCCTGATGGTTTTTGCTCTTTTCAAAAATCGATGTGCAGGATCCTTGGAAGACTACCCTTCTGCTTCGGGTGAAGGAAAAGCTGAAAGCTAAAGAATTGGAGGAGGATGATCTCACCTAATTTCATATATACATTAATGTAGTTTTGTTCTGATTTTCCTGTGGATGGTTGTACCTTTCTGCGTCTTTTGTGTCGAAGTAACACTGAGTTCGATGTCTATTGTCTGGTGTACCTAAATGCACTTGGTTTGGGTTTAAATCCGAGTGGGTATGATTGCATTTGTGAACAGTGTGCGAATGGAATGCTACTTTCTAAACTTTTTACTGGCACTCCCTGGAAGGCTGGATTTTTATTGTGAAATAAGGTTAAATGCAAGGATCATGGTCTTGTTTTTTTCCACCAAATCAGGTTTGCAACGGCAGGGGGAGCTGCTAATTCTTCCAACAACTAAGGTTATGGTGATATTTGTTTTGTTGTTTCTTTGTCTGCTTGCGTCTGCTCAGTGTAATGTGCAATCCAAATTTTGCTTGTCAGATCCCGGCCAAGCTTTGACACCATGCATATTGCATCCAATCAAGCAATAGAATAATAGATACACCTATCTGTATGTTTGGCATTATTTCTAGTTGACCGTTACCAATTGCTTGTGATGGGGGACGACGGTTGACCAACAACAGTTGCTTGTAATAATAATTCCATCCCCGTAGTCTTAAAAATATATAGAATATTGGCCGTAAAAGTCTTTTAACGTTATGGAAAATATTGGGGTTTAACCAATATTTATCTTTGGAACTCCTCAAAAAATATCGCCTGAAATTTATTATAACATTAATTTCACCCCTTGCAGTCTTAAAAATATAAAAATGTCTTTACGATATATCATAGGGTTGTGAGTGTATTTTAAGATATATTAAGAAACTAAAATTGGTAAATGAAAATTGTAATTTCATAATTTAAATAAATTTTATTAATTAAGAAATTATTTTTAAATTTTAAGAAGTAAAAGACTATTAAAATAACTATTAGTTTATACTTATAAGTATGTATTTTAAGAATCCTTGGGACAAGAAGATTTATAATTATATTATAAACCAACCTCTACAGGTGGCATTATTATAAAATTACAGAGGATAATTTAGCTACTTAATGATTCTAAGGGGACAAAAGTGACATTTACCTAGGAACAGGATGTAAACTGTGAGGCACCCAACTGGGAAAAGTTAAGTAACTGCTGTTCGAGGGATTAGTTTATCAAGAAGCGTCTAACTTCATCAACCCAGGTGCTGCCAAACAGTATATGAACACAAAAAAAATCTACTTCCAGGATGATAATACTTTTTTATTGTGTTTGTTGACAGCTGGTTAAAGATTGCGTTAATTAGTTGATCAACGTGTTCAACTCAAGTTAAAGTCTCTTCGTGTTTGTTTCAATCCGAATCCGTATGGGTACGTATTAGCTTTTATATACTTTTTCAACTTTTGTTTTCGCATCTTCTTTATTGTTTTCTTTGTTTCTTCCCCTTTATAAGAAGCATACGTTATTTCCAATCTTGTTTCTTTATTGTTTTTTTTTTATAAATTTTGATAACAGTTTGTATGATCTCAACTGGGTTGGCTTTCTCCTATCAAATTTCAGTTTTTGGTGGTTGCTTTTCGTTCATCGAGCTTGTTGGAATCTTTGGTTTTATTTCCTTGTGCTTGTCTCTTTTCATTGACAAATGTTTTCAGCTGTGATTGATTTTCAAATTCTTAGAATGTGTTGTGTGTGTTTGAATTTATAGACTAAGCTTGGAAAGGTAGCTTATAGTGGTAGTGAGGAAGAGGAAACTCAATTTTGATACAAGAATGGCTTTGACTGATAATGGGAAGCCCCAGAAGGAAATGGAGGAATCTAATGAAACTGAGATGAAGAGTCAAATCCCTTTTGACATTTCAGCATCTCGAAGGACTCTAATTAGCAGTGGAAAACCTGAAAGAAAGTTTCACAATACATTTAGTTCTATTCCTAATAGAATAAAGTTGCTCAAGTTTGGCTCTGCATCAGCCAAATTTAAACAGATTGCTGATCAGAAAGATGAGATTTCACGATCTGTGGATTTTTCTGTTGGTCATGGTTTTAAAGAACGCTTTAATGGGGTCTTTTCGCGAAAAATTGATTGGGTATCACTCAGGAAAATGTGCAAAGAATGGATAAGAGATCCAATGAATATGGCTCTACTTGTGTGGATCGTAATTGTTGCTATCTCTGGGGCGATTCTGTTCCTTGTCATGACCGGTATGTTAAACAAAGCAATTCCAAGTAAGTCTGAAAGAGATGTCTGGTTTGAAGTTAATAATCAAATTCTCAATGCACTGTTTACTCTTATGTGTTTGTACCAACACCCTAAGAGATTCTACCACCTTGTCCTTCTTTGTCGATGGAGGCCAGAAGACATTTCTAAACTTAGAAAGACTTACTGCAAAAATGGAACTTATAAGCCCCATGAGTGGGCGCACATTATGGTTGTTGTTATTCTGCTCCATCTGAATTGCTTTGCTCAATATGCACTTTGTGGTCTAAATGTGGGATACAGGAGATCTGCGCGACCTGCCATAGGGGTTGGGATATGCATATCTGTTGCAATAGCTGCACCTGCAATCGCTGGCGTCTACTCCATTATTAGCCCTCTTGGGAGGGATTATGGTTCTGAAGGAGATGAGGAAGCACAGATTCCTATTACTGCTGGTGAAAGTGTTAGGTCTGACCGACAACCATCGAGATCATGTGAGAAGAGATATTCATTTGTGTCAAGAGATGAACAACCACAATGGAGTGGTGGGATCCTTGATTTTTGGGATGATATTTCTCTTGCATACCTCTCACTTTTTTGTACATTTTGTGTCTTTGGGTGGAATATGGAAAGACTTGGGTTCGGCAACATGTACGTTCATATTGCTACTTTTATCTTGTTCTGTATGGCTCCTTTCTGGATTTTCAACTTGGCTGCTGTTAATATTGATAATGAGGCTGTCAGGGAGGCTTTAGCTGTTACTGGAATTATTCTTTGTGTGTTTGGTTTACTCTATGGTGGCTTCTGGAGGATTCAAATGAGGAAGAGATTCAATTTACCAGCTTATAATTTCTGCTGTGGTGAACCAGCAGTTAGTGATTGTACTCTGTGGCTTTGCTGCTGTTGGTGTTCTCTTGCTCAGGAAGTGCGAACGGCGAATGCTTATGATATCTTAGAAGATAAACAAAAGAACAATGGTGATCAGCTGCCAGTGTCACCTTTGCCTCGTGAAGATATGTTGGATCAGATCAAATCTGGCTCAAGTTCTCCTTTTTGGAACAGCCCCCGCATGTCAGAGATCAGTACAATCAATTCTCCAAGTCCCAGCAGAATTTCAAAGGAATATTATAGTCCAGAAAGGCAGCTTCCTGTGGTAAAAGAAGAGTCTTTTGCAATAGGTAAGGAAGAAACCATGACCCCACCTGCTCCATCATTAATACGGAGAGAAGACCCTTAGACAAAAAAATAATTTGAATTGAATTTTTGTTGGTAGAATAATTGAACTAAAAATATTTGAGATTTTCTTCTTTTTTAGTGGATTTGTATTCATCGCGTACTCATGTTTTTCCTTACAAATCATTCTCTGAAAATATTTTTTGGCGTCCAATCAGTTTCAAT
Source organism: Bursera cuneata (assembly GCA_026212285.1). Lineage (NCBI taxonomy): Eukaryota > Viridiplantae > Streptophyta > Magnoliopsida > Sapindales > Burseraceae > Bursera > Bursera cuneata. The sequence continues at coordinate 19,776 of JANLJB010000807.1, forward strand.
CACTTAATTGCTGTTTTTGTTTATTGTTAAATTCATAATTGAAGAAATGCCCTTATTGAAGTAAATTTAGTGCATAGCAGTAGTTACTCCTCATGAGTCTGAATACTGTATCTTGATGTATTTTCCTTTGTAATTTTCAACGACACTCTTTGTTAGCTGCCAAACTTAGCTGAGCTGATTAGAGGTTTTAGTGGTAGCCCACCGGTGCTTTTAGTAGAACTTAAAGAGAGATCATTTTCGTTTCTCAGCCATGCTACTATAACAAAGGAGAGATTGTAGGGGATGTTATTTGTAGAAACAGAGTAGGATAAATGAGGTGTAGAAGCACTTTAGAGTCTAGTTCCACAGAAGAGGCACAATGCAGAAGAGTATATGTCAGATGTTTTAACTTTCTCTACAAGACTGGAGGATGTTAGCCAAAGCCTTCCAAGCAACGGTCACCTATATATATATATATATAGTCAATCTGTGAAAGACATAACTGGTTCATGTGTGATCCTCTTGATACTTCCATCAATATTAAGGACTTCAAACCTTTTTTTCCCGAGAATCAATACTTGTCATGCCATTTATTGGTAATTTTGTTTGTAATTTGTTTTTATTTTTAAGTTGAAGCTTAGGTTGGTCATGTTTGATGTCGATGACCCAACCTGGCTGACATCTATATATTTCCATAACCGGCATTTCGTATTAGATGTAATCTTGGTGAAGCAAGAGTGGGAGTTCAATGGATGTTGCAACTCATATTCTGGTTAATTCTGACATGTCTGTTGTAATCTATATTACCTTGATAATCTGAAAGACCACTTACAATCTCTAATCGCTTGGTAATCAGAAATTCAATCATATGTCGAACATGAGGCCTATTATCCTAAAAACTATCATTTTGTGAACTTTCCCGAAGACTGAATTTTCGTTTGTATTTCATATAGTTCATAACATGATGTCTATCGCACCATCTTTGGTACTTCCCACTGAGCACTGGGGCAATACAAAAGTAATAATTCTGTAACGATTGCTCTATGGCTTTGTTTGACACCTTAATGGTGTTAAACAATATTACGAGACATTTCACATCAAACTTTCCTTCTACATAGGCGCACACATAGTTTTAGTGTAGTGGTTGTTACATGTCAGATGATAAGAGGGCCCTTACTGGTTGGCGGTATTGATTCCTCTTATTAGCAATTCTTGCTGTATGATTTGGTGCTGACAGAGAAATTTCTCTAATAAGTCAGTTCATGGCCTACATTTTCGAGCTGTCAATATATGTTTAAGGCGGCTTACTAAGCAGCAGCATAATTGTGTAATACCAATACCATTTGCTTGAGGTTTTGTACCTGTAGTCCACTTTATTTTTGTTACTATTCTTATTTATAGTATGATTGTGATTTTGGTGACAATGATGGCCACTCCAATTCTTGAATTCAAATGTGGTGCAAAAAGGGAATGGAGTGAGTCAATAATCTATCTGTTCAATCCATAAGCAAAGATAACCTTACGCATCTCTCTCTCATATCATCTAGTTTCTTTTTTAATTCCATATTCACAAGCTAGTAATGAATTATATAAATCTGGGTGGAGCTGAAATGCATAATTACGCAGAGACTTTATAGGCACTAACTTCGCTGTTGTTAGTCTTAATGAAGTATTTGAATTGAATCTGGTTTGGATCTAACTGACATAAGTGGGTTGAAAGATGTGGTCGTTGGTTCAATCTGGTAGTGTGTTTGCTAACTTTGATGTATAGGATGAAGGTTGAGATCATGAATTCCTTTAATCACATTTTTTGTTCTTCTATTAACTAAAACATATTTGGCTGATTTTATTAAAAGACAGTCTTAATGTGTCATAAGGACACGCATTAAAAAACAATGTAGTATTCTCTGAAGATTGCATTCAATTGAAAATTTATTGAAAGAAGTATTTTATTGATTAGACTTCATTGGATGCGGTACATAGTTTTTGAAAAATATTGAATTAGTCTTCAAGATGTTATCATGTGTCTTTAAGGTAAAGACACTTATTAAGTTTATCTTTATTAAATTTGTTTGATGGACATGTATGGTTACCAATGAGGAGTTCAGATTGTGGCTTCAAATCTGCATAATGACCTATACAGAGTTCTTCAAAGCCCTTGAGCGAGCAAAGGATAAATTATAGAATGAAGTGGTGGTCGTAGAATGATTGTCAGTTAGTGGATAGTTGAATAATTTAATAATTAAAGGAGGGGGCATGCATCTTCATTATTCCTCTGATTTTGGTTCTTGTTGCTTGTCCTGTGGGGGAATGGACACCGCATAAAGGGGCCTATGCCTGCACAAGCAATCGACTGTTAAGTCCAAAGAGTGATGGAAGTTACCTCCTATCTTTTACATTTTATTATTTCATGGATGTTTACTTGTCAACTTCTGCTGGGTGGACGGTGTAATGGAGAAGTGGTTTCTTGGGTGGCCACAAATTGACAATCAAGACTGGTAAAGATTGTATCATCATATACCTAAATACTTTTTATTTCTTGGTGATGACACTTTCCATGAACACCTTTACTATTAGTTATTTATGTTTGCAAAATGGAAGAAAGATCATCAAGATTATACACCTTCCTGCCTTCCCAAAAGCCGTATAACTCTTAAGACTCTGGTTGAATTACATTACACTTAAACGAAGCCAGAATTCTAGACTCTGGACATTGTCCCTTCCAATTTGTTTTTAAACTTTGCATATCCATTTTTCAACCAAAACTCAGTATTTACTCTCTATAATCCAATGTGTAATTTTAATGTATACCCTCTTAAAAGAACGTGCTTTTGATCACAATCATTATTTTATTTTAAATATATAATTTTTATTATAAAAATCATAAAATATTATAAAATAATTAATTAAACATAATTTCTAATATAAATTAATAATTTTTAAGTCTTAACATGTACAGTTCAAACAGACTATCATAATTGAATTTTGTTAGAAGAAAATAAATTTTCTGTTGACAATTGGAATTTGAAAACGAAACTCTTTAGTTTGGTAGAAAAAGTAGATACTATCTTAAAATAACAAACTATTTAGGCGGTTGATAGGTAAAAGTAGCTAATTTTTTAAATGTATACTTATAAGAATATATATTTTTTTAGGTATAAAGACATGTGTTAAGATCACTATAATTGAATTTAGTTTAAAAGAAAATAAATTTTCCATTGACAATTGAATTCTTTATTTTGACGGAAAGTGTAGGAGCTACCTTAAAGCATCAAATTATTTAGGTAGTAGATTAGTTGGATTAGGATAGTAAAAGAGGGTAGTTTAGGATAGCTAATTCTTTAACTGCTCTTAAGCTGCTTAATGAGAATTAATTTCAGCTCACAGAAAGTCCAGCTTTACCATTTAATTTTAATCTTGCAGGTATCCACCTCCATTGACCATTATTACACAAGTGGGTGCTTTGCGGTTGTCTTTGTCCATGTCCAGGAGGGGTGACAGTAAGCATGAGCGCGACCCTTCACTTTTCCAGGATTTCAACTCTAACCCTGTTTTCGTTCTTTGGATTTGATTAGAGTAGAATATTACTGGAAATGGACAACTTCGGATTCGACAATCCAGTGAAATGATAACCCTTCGATCTTGATCTCGATTACTAGTGACAAAATCAATGATGTTCTCTCCCTATTGTAAAAGACAAAACCCCCCTGTCTTTCTTTGCATCACTTGGAATGCGCCCCTTATTTTCAAAAACTGGATTTGTTAAACAAAAAGCTGAGCCTGAGCCTGAGATTGAGAGTGGGGCAAATACAAGAGTTAATAAAGTTTTTGGTATGTAGCTGAAGGGATTACTCTATTCTATGACTTCGCTTTAGACTTTAATATACAAATAAGCAGAAAAGTTCAAACCGCTCTTATTGTTCAACCTCCTTTCGGTCTATAAAAGGAATTGATAGCTTTTTATCTTCAAGCTATCCAACCAATCTTTGCTTAACGTGAAATGTAAAATTCAAGATATTTTTATTCTTAATTTAATTTTTCAATTTCTAATTTTGAATTGCTAGCTTTCCTGAAAAATTTACGGAAACAAAGAACATGCCTTGGGATCCCATTTATTTACCCTGAAATTAATTATTAATTAAAAAAATTGTAAGGTTGGGAGTTCAGAAATGACTTTTTCGGGTTCTTGCTTTCCAGATTCTAGTTTCCGCAAACCCCCTCTTAAGTGGATAGCGTAAGCTTCAAAAAAAAAAAAAATTAAAGCCAAACCTTAATTAAGATTAACGGTTGATTAAGAGTTAATGTAATTATTTTGATTTGGTCATATAGTCAAATAAAGTTGGCTTGACAACGCTGCTAGCCTGTCACCACTTGTCTCTGATGAGTGATACGTGTACTAAACTTAATAATATTCTATCCATTTCCTCAAAATAACAACAAACCACCACGTCATCTACTATTCTTTAATTACCTAAGTTACCCTTCCTTCCCTAATCAATTCATTCGTACGAGCAAATGGATCCTCATTGTTGACCACTATTGATTTTTTTTTTTCTTTCTGTTTTTATATAAATGAATAAATTATTATATTCTTTTGTTTTTCCTTATCTTATATTTCACATGAATCACATCCTTACATATTCAGAAAAATATTCTAAATAATGTTTTCTAATCCAATCTCTTAAACGATGCGCATTGGGTTTGGAACTAATTTAATTACGTCTTGTGATAATAGAATATGAAAAAGAAAAAAGAATTCTTTAAATAAAAAAAAATCTTTTTTTGGCGAGTTGCAACATATATTACGATGAATATGTCTTAGAGAATCTTTACCCAGTTCAAGTTCCGTGTCTATATAAAGCAGATTTCATCCATTCTCACATAAACCCTCACCAGTTCCTTCTGGTTCCAGCTCTTCTCCACCAACGGCTCTTCAGTTTAAGAAGGCAAATCCTATTTGTTTTTGTTTACGTATTTTTTGGTTTTCAGTCAAGAACTGGCTAACTCTCAGGAAACAAATCTGGAAGAATCCAAACTCAAGAACCGAAGCGTGGTTTATGCGCTCTATGACGCCTTGAGATCTCGAGACGTAGAGACGGTCCACAAGATTCTCGCTCCTGACCTAGAGTGGTGGTTCCATGGCCCGCCAACTCACCAGTTTATGATGCACCTCCTCACTGGCTCCTCATCGTCGTCGTCTTCTGATAACTCATTTGAATTCAATCCTCGCGAAGTCATCTCCTTTGGGCCCACTGTGATCGCTGAGGGCTGTGATCAAAGCGGTCAAATCTCCTGGGTCCACGCCTGGACGGTCACTGATGGGATAATCACCCAAGTCCGAGAATACTTCAACACTTCGCTTACCGTTACTCGCCTTGGAAATTCACCCTCATCTTCACCATCCTCAAAATCAGATTACTCATCAACGGTGGAGATTAACTCCGTGCATTGCCCGTCCGTTTGGGAGAGTACCTTGTCCAACCAGGTCGGAAAATCTGTGCCGGGTTTGGTTCTTGCAATATAAGAAAAATAAGTCTTAAATTTGCGTGATCAGTTGCAGCCGTGACTAGGATAATAATATACATACTGGAATAAATAATAATAAATAAAGGCTGCACTGTAGACAGGGAGTAGAGAGATGTAAGAAACTAAGGCCCTGTTTGGTTGGAGGTTTGTTTGCTTTTAGTTTTGGAGTTTGTGTTTTGGCTTTTAAGGTATGGAGTTGATGGGTAGATCCAGAGCGAGTTGGATATATCCTAGTTTGTGTGTTCATTGGTGTTTTCACTTTGATAATGGAATAATAAGAGTGTGTTTTCTTAATAATAACTATTTTTCTCACGTGTTTGCGCATTCGATACTAGGGATATTTTTGAGTTTATTCCAATTACATATAGGAGATAGTTTACTAGTTCAAGACCATAAAACTAGTATTTAAAACATTTTGATCTAAATGATTATTTTACTTATGTCATTCAATCGGTCATTGATTTGATTTTTTTTAATGTTAATGCGTAATTGTTTTACCAAATCGGATGGTGATTGATCAAGATTGGGCTACTTACTTTTTTGGCACTCTTTTTCAATCTTACCTTTTTCATTTTCATTAAACTTGTCCTCATATTATCATTACTATATATATCAAAAAAATGGAGGACCCACACGAATTGCATTAGCATCATAAAAACTCAAATAATTGTCTTCTCCCCTGGGCTGGCCTCGGCGTTGGCATTTTCCAATTGTTCGAAAACAACAGTCACTGCCACGTGTACGTTGAGATTCGCTTACAGCTCGATGGGGACCTCTGCTAACAGACAACACAGCCGGTGGGTCCACACGGATCGTCGTTTGATTGAAACAACGTGAAAGAGATCATTTCATCTGTTCACATTTTCTGCGTGACCATCTTATCTTTGCTGGTTTTTTTTTTTTTTTTTTCCTTTTAAGCATTCCAAATATCTTTTTCATATTTCTTTTAAATAATTATAGTGATGACCAGGGATAAAGCTTCTTGTAGACTAAGGAAATGCCAAAGAAATAAAAAATCAATAGATATATGAATTAAAAATTAAATTTTTTTTTAATATTGACCCTTCAAGACTTAAGTATTTATGTTTGACTCCCCTAAAAATTAGACCCAAACTCTGATACTGGTGATGACATGACGATGGTGGATGCTTGTAGAGAGATGCATGAATATGTGTACCTTTCTTCTAATACAAAGTTCAATACTCAATTTTAAAATGGCACGGATCTTTAATATTTTATTCAACATATTTTTTAATTTTTAATATTTTTCGAAAACAAATCGTTTCCCAACAAGATATCAAAATCGATTTGTCTACCCAATTCATTGTCACGAAATTATTTAAAATAAAAAGACTGCAAGCAAAACAGAAAATTCGATTATGAAAAGGATACATATCATGTGACTTATGTTTATCTTATGTAGAATCTTCATCCCATTTTTCTGAACTGATGCGTGCATTCAACTCTTACATAGAATTCATCCATCGATGCAAATGTTAGGCTTTTTTTTTTTTAAATTAAAATTTCAAATGTCTACCACTCTGAGGCGATTGAGAGACAATGTTGGCCCCAATCTGAGAGAGTGTTAAAGCAAAAATTTAGCACTTGATTCCAAAGAATTGTTCCCCAATATGTTTGTTACAAGCTTCCTAGTTGTGATTCGAATATGCTTTATCCTTCTGTGAAATCACTGTTGATATGTGAAGGAAAAATTTTAATTCAAGCATGTCGATAGCATCATGTTTCTCTTTTTTTTTTTTTTAATTCTTTTTCCTCAAAATTGGATCCATTGTGTTGGAACTATAGTGTTTGTTTGCCAAGAAAATAAAGGAAAATAATTGTAAGGACATCTTAATTTTGAAGGGTATAAAGGACATTTCAGCTTTAAGTCTTAAATGAAATGGAGGTGGTTTTTAGATTTAGCCAAATATAGGGGGTCACCGTAGTTACACAAAATTTCAAAATATAAAAAGTAGTTCCGAATACCCAAAAGACCAAGAATGATCAGTAATGGCACACCAAGAAAATAGAGATTTTGGCCCTTTTGGGGCCTCGCAGGAGTGCGCTTTTTCTGATGCAATAGCTTTTCTTTTCCAGGAATCCATCCACTTTCTTGGAGAAAGGTAGAAAATGTAAATATATCAGTCTAGTGAAGAATATGCCGATATTTGAAGCTAGAATCTATTCAACAGAAATCTTGTTCAAGTTGTTAAATCAAAATGAAACCCACTAAAATTGATTGATGATTACATAAAGATATAGATATGTCATCCTCCTGACTGCAAGCAGTGGAATGGTAGAATATATATTAAACATTGACAATGATTCTGAATACGATAGCATCCTTATCAGCTAGGATTTTAAAGTTGATAAGCCTTGATGCTTATAGAAATTTGGGAAAATGGCATCCAAGGTGGTGCTTATCTTCAAATTTTCAACGATTAGACATAATTAATTTCTTGGTGAGTGGCAATCAGTAATAATGAGAAAATTAAATTAGCATCTCATTTGTTTCAAATTAGACTTTTATGGCTATACATAAATGCAATAGCAACTTCTGGGATTTTTCTTGAATTTTCGTAAAATTTTGTTGTTTACTCGAGTAACTAGTCATATTTGCAGTAGCTTGATTGTATCAGATTACGTACGTAGAGTGAAATAACAATCTACATCAAAAGAACCCAGTTCGGAATTTTCATTTTACACTTGAAAGCGAGAATTGTCATTTTTCTACTGGTTGATGCATGGAAAAGCTAAATCAAGTGAGGTCATTCATTGCTGATTCTAAGACGTTACTTACATGTTTGATCAAGCTATTGGGACTGTTTCAAGTTTCAAGGACATTTCAACGAAATGAGTGCTACTTTTCATGCCTTTTCCAAAATTTTTGTTACCAATGGACTCGGAGGTCAAGTTGGTTATCGCAAACTACCACAAACATCAAGTTGGCAGTCGTCGAACAAGCATGCCATTCATGGTTTGTCAACATTGCTGACAAGTTGCTTATAATGGAGTCCAAGTTGTTTATCGTTTTCCGATATTCAATACAAATTATCCAGAATATGAGAATAAGCTTTCGCGATATTACTGAAGACATGAAAACTTGAGATTCGATTCATTAAGCTTAAACTTGATGAGAAGATATACCCTTTAGTTTGGAGCCTCAAAAGTCAAAAAAGTAATGCAATTGCATCCGAGTTATACTACCAAATAACATGAATCAGAACCCAATTCATGATCAAGAATATGGAAAGTGTATAAGAATGATTCACTATTAGGATGGTAAAGGTTCGCTTACATAGCAGAAAGGCATAATAGATAGAATTACAAAATCACTCCAGGCCTTAATAGTGATTATTTGGTAAGTTAAAATACTAGCGTGTGACAGATTGTAGTCATAAAGCAACTTCGGAAGGAGTTTGAAATTATCAACCGTCATTCTCTTCAAGAATCACTAGTAATGCCATGATGAATGAATAATCCACCTCTGGATGAACTCTTACCTTGAAGCTTTCTCTACCTCTGCAGAAGCTTCCCCATGAGTAGCTGTGACTCACCTGTAGCATACAAACATATATATCTGTAATTCATGAAATTTTTTTGAATTCTCATTCTATCTCAACCAAATTATTAAAGCAAACACGACACACACCCCCTCCCCCCACAAAAAAAAAAAGAAGTAAAGCCCCCAGCCCATCCCCATGGAACATAAGAGCTCCTACCTGTGCAATGACAGAGTTTCCTTTGTAAGCCTTGAAAGATAAAGAAGCAAAACTTCCTGTTATATGGAAGTCGGATCCTTTTTTGCTGTCATTGTTAGGCAGGAAGACATCAAGCCTCGTTTTTATCTGGAGAGGATTCGGTTGTTCTACACTGAAGAGAATGTCTTCTGTGTTTTCACCTGGATGAACTGTCCATGATTTCTTCCATTTTGATGGCTACCAAATTCACACAATTACATTAATTATACGTTGTCAGGTTACCCTTTTAACAACAGATACTATATATATGTATAGATATAGTAATTTTAACATGTGCTTTAAAGATATATGTTAACACCTCAATGATTGTGTAATGATCTTCAAAAGAAAGATGATGGTGTAATGACCTTCAAAAGAAAGAGTTTACCTTTTGGATCAAAGTGAGGAGAGGAATACCAGCAGGATCCCTCATGACTCTTTTTTTGGTGATTTTCCAGACACTGCCATCAACTTGGAGGAGTGGATTTCCGTTAATGTCATATGCATCATAATGTGCGTTTGAGAAACCTTGAATCCTCTTCTTCACAAGTAGCTCCATGGTGTAAGGGACACAGAAGCTGTCCCCAATAACGCTTATCATAGGAACTCCATATTCCCACCCAGCGCCTTCCATTGCCATATATGCCTCAAGGTTTATGACAAATTTGTTATTAAGACAATCCCAAACTTCAAATGATGTGTATTCTTGCTCTTCAATAGCAATCTTGAGTTCTTTGCTTGTTCAAAGACGCTTCAAATAGGTTTTTGGAGTCCTGTTAATTTCCTGGAAAACATACAACTTTGAATCTTTTGATCGTTCATACCTCTAAACCAAAATAAAATAATCTTACCCCTTTTGCGTTGATTAGACTTCCTCCAAAAAGAAGTTCAAAACATATCAATATATACCTTGGTGAAGCTGATAAATTTTACAACTTTAGCTGATAATTTGAATTGGGATGTAAACAAAATTGACTCCTGAAGATACATGTAGATTTCTTGATACAAATAAATGAACCCCTTGTCAAAGAAGTAATTGCAGACTAAATAAGAAAAATGTGTTGCACCACCTAAATTTCCCTATTGAATAGGTTCCATAATTTTATTATTGATAAGAACATTCATTCAATGTCCAAGAGCGATGAACTAACATTTATCTAATCGTGCAAGCTATTGATTATTATATCATTTGATACAAAGAGCAAAGAGATGAATATGATAACGGAAGCTATATTACATCATTCTGCAAAGCTACATTATGATGGTGAATGAAAAAATAGGAGGAAAATGTGAACATACCTTGAAAGCTATAAATTGATTGAAACGTCAGAGTGAGCGAATGGAAATGAAATGGGGAGCTGGAATGAACAATGCAGGTAGAATGGAGGAGACAGAAAAGGGAGAAATTCAAAGTAAAATCTATCCCTCCCCCGCGTGACAACAATCCGTCAAAAGGTGGATTATATGTACATGTTTGTGGGCGAGACGACAGCTAGCAAACACCAACGTTCCAAAAGCAGCAAATATTCAACCGAAAGCATTTATATTTAGATTATAGGTTCGTTCGTTTAAAAGTAACGTGTAATATTTGTTGTGTTGTGTTTCTAAAGTTCCAAGTGACATGACATTGCGTTAAATTATTCAACTAATATACATATTAATGGATATTTTGTTAAACGTTTGTTTAGTATCATTTGAAAATTATCTTATATTTAATAAATTTAATAATAAAACACCCTATTAAACAATTCCAAACTTATTAGATGCTATAAAGGGTGAATTTCCTTGTAATGACATGTTTGCTGTAAAAGGAAATGAAAACTGGAAAATAGGAAAAAGAAAGATCTCTTGAGTACCTAAAAAAATCTCAACCTGTAACATTTTGAGTCTTGAATCTTGACCAGGAAACCAGATAAGCAAAGGCAAAAACAAAACTAGAAAAAAAGCATAAAAAAGAACAGCAATCCAAACCCAACGTCTTTGTATCCATCACAATAATAAACCCAAATAGAAAAAGAGGAGGCTTTCAGTCTGTGTTGTATATGGGAAAGCCACTTGCATCAACAGCACCAACGACACTGCAACTGCTGGCAGGAATAGTTTCCTCGTCACCTGAAAGACTGCAAGTGCCAAGACCAAGACCAAGATCAAGACCAAAACACACTTCTAAGCCGCCACCTCTTTTAAGAATTCGATCGGAAACAACGAGACCAAGTGCCGGGGGGCTCCCACTTCGCTCCGACCCACTGCAGAAGCCAAATATGGGTGACAATTGGGAGGGACAGGAACGGGTGCCATTGTCTCAGGTCGTATCGGATTGTGTGAGAAGGTGGTTTCAAGACACGCTCAAGGAGGCCAAGAGTGGTGACACGGCCATGCAGGTCCTTGTTGGACAAATGTACTTCAGTGGCTATGGTGTTCCCAGAGATCCACAAAAGGTCCATTCTTTTTGCGGTTTCAATTTTTGCCTTTTCTTTGACTCGAGATTATTTTGTTTTGTTTTTCTTTGTTGTTTATACTCAATTGTAGCAATATGTTTCTGCATAGATTTTGTTTGAATAAAATGTTGCTAGAGATGCCCAAAAGTTCAATTTTTTGTTTCATTTATCCTAATTTCCTTCGTTGTGCTAATTTTTGTATGTATATAGTTTGTTTGGGCATGTATGGTTATAAAGAGAACTTGAAACGTTTAAATTTGTTTCGTTATAGGTTTTCCTAATTCCTGTCTAATGTTCATTGTTCTGTGTCAGAGTTTCTTATCATCCATGTTGTCTTGGTTTCAGATTAGAGCGAATTCACTTCAATTGGGACAATTTTTGTACTAGGAATATTCAGAATCAAGAGTCTTGTAATTTAGGGTCTTAATTACCTAAAACCAGAAACTTTCAAACTTAGTATTCTTAGCAATTTATTTTCTTGCTGTTAAAGTGCTCATTGGAATCCTGGTCTGCTTATAAGATTATCTTTTTGCCTTCCTTATTAATTAAGAACATTAATTATAGACTGTTCTTATTTGCTCCCATTTGACTACTATTCTCTATTTTGCGGTTTTGCATGATTTATATTTGTGGTTTTAAATGAATATATGTTAATCATTAATAAGGGGCGTGCTTGGATCAGTAAAGCTTCAAAGGGTCGATCTTCAGCCTGGAAAGTAAGTGATAAACCTCCAGGTACGCTCTCTCTCTATCTCTCTCACTTAACTGCACTGGTATCTGCTCTCATAAATCATTAGCTGTTTCATTGTTGTTTTAATTATTTGGTTTCTGAAGGTTACAATGCAAGTGACTCAGATTCAGATGAACTGAAGGGCGATAGAGAATGAGATGAAATTATACTCCTGTCAATATTACCAATGCTACTGTGAGACAAACTTCTCCAATGCTTTTGTGTGTTAACTGTTATGATGTGTCTTGTTAAAGGCCTTTTCTTGGTTAGACAGATATGAGTTTGGAAGTGTGTAAATTTTTATAATTGTTTTGCCCATCACTGGATTCGTTATTGCTTTGCTGCACAGCATTCACTGATCTTTTGGTTTGATCATCAGACTTAAATACTCTAGGATAGAGTATCAATTGCTATTCTACCCTTTTAATGCTATAACCATGGTCAGTCTTGTGAAAACTTTATATTCTCATTTTGGTTTATGAAAATATCCGTTGCCTTTGTTTATATATTATATACCATTACTTTGTGGTCTGCTGTTTGTACATTGGTTGTTTAAAAGCTTTCTTATAAAAGCTTTTGCCAGGTATAATTTTTTTTTCTTTTGTTAAGCCTTGACTTTCCTTGTGAAATAGATGATATAGACATTTCATTGTGGTCTGTAAAACCAGAAATGCCTGAGTTGAGTACACCATTGGGCTTAATGTCGTCTGACGTAGTTGGTGCAGTTGCATTTTGTAAAGCTGTAATGTCTATCAGATCTTCAGTTCCGGAATATTGATTTCCACTTAATCTCTCCATTGCTCACCAAAACATTATATGAGGAGGAAAGACAGCTTTAGGTTGCTTTCTCCAGTATTACATAAGGCATCTCTGTCCATTATGCATGAAGCATTGATCAGAGGCTAAGTACATGCCTTTTCCACAAATATTAGGTTATTTACTTTATACACCTTCAAGGAAGGCCAAGATAAAGGTTAATAGGGTGAACTCATTTACTTTGAGAGGGTTAATAGGTTACAGTCTTAGGGGATTAATTCCAGATAATATCCTTCATGTTCCTGAGATTTACTTTTATTTACATAGAGCATAGATAACATTTGGTTGACCATCAATATTGTGTTTGATTACTTCTGGTTTTTTATTAGTAAATTGTAGTTCTTAGTGTTTGAAAAAGTAAGTTGTAGTTCTCTTCTTTGTAAAAACTTAAGGTACAGAGTGAATTAGCAACTAAGGTTTTATGAGCACAAGACACGAAAAGTTTTCAATAGAAGAAAAAAAAAAAAAACATGTAGCTTGTTGAATTTTTATTTTTGGTTGACATTAAGAATAGAAATTAATATAATTACTAATTGACTGCAATTAAGTTCTGCAGTGGAATGTTCGTCTCACAACTGCATTTTTGGCTATTGGGAAACCTAGAGTTGAATGCAAGCTGGGTTGTCTGGAGACTTGGAATGCTTTGAAGGACATCTAGAGCTTTTAGGTGATATAAGGCTGTTATCTAAGGCAACATCCATATTTGTTTTTTAAAAGAAAGAGAGAATCAAATGCAAACTGATTCTTTGCATCACATGATAAACTGCTTTGTACCTGTATTTGAATAATATAGAAAATTTTGAATTGTGAATTTGTCATGTTTGCATCCAAATAGCACTTCATGTTCTGAACCATCTTTTTGTCTTCTGCATTGTATTCTTCGGCTGTGCTTATGCTGTCATCACATTTCCACAGAAACATCCAGTCCATTTGTCCCTCTCATCTCCCAAATGCTTTTCAATTTACTTCTCTTTTGTAACTTGTTTCTCTAGATACACTTTCACCCATTATCTGCTAGACTTGGTATTTAGAATTTTGGTCTGCAATAAGATTTCCTTTTTCTTCTCCACTAAGTTTTAACTCACTGGAAGTGATGTTACGGAATGTTACAAACCATGTACTTAAGAGAATGTTCTTCTTTTTGCGTCAGTTTCTTGTGTTTTACAAAGTGAAGATTGCACTTTATGTTGTTTAATGGTAATTTTCTTGTAGTGTTGCACATGTGCAGTTGATTTATAAATGGAATATAATGAAGTTACATGAACTGTGCGTAGAGGAAACCCAATTAACCTGCGATCATACATAATAAAAACCAACTAACCAAACATTCAGTTGGGTTTTCAATCGAAATACCAAGCTACAACAATCCTGAGTAAGATGGTACATGAACTGTTTTCCTTTTTTGGTTGTCTTTCTATGACTTGCAAGCAAATCCAGGTCCTGNATTTTCAACATTGGTTCTGGTTTGGTATTTGGGCCTGGAAAATATAGTCTTGAGGCAGCACAGTCGTCTTTGATAATTTATCTGCCTTCACGTTTATCCTTCCTCCATTCCCATGGTTTCTCTGGGTTTGATGCAGCCCATAAACCAACTTTCTTCGCTTGAGCCTCCTTTTCCCACTGTTAGTATTAAATTTTGAAGATTTAGCATTGGGAAGATCAAATACAAAAAAAAAAAAAAAAAAAAAAAAAAAAAAAAACAAAANAAAAAAAAAAAAAAAAAAAAAAAAAAAAAAAAAAAAAAAACTCAGCAAAGTTTAATCGGTCACTAACTGTAGCAAGCTCTGAGCGTTGGTCATATGCTGTGTAATGCCATGCACATCCTTTCTTGAGCATCACTTCCTGGAATTGAGAGATATTAATAGACTTATTTCTCATAATAGATCACTGTGAACAGGTTCTAACTAAGCTAATACCTGTACAAATATGCCATTGCAGTATACATCTCCGACACAGCGTCCATATCGATCCTCTCCATAAACAAAGACTCTCAAACATTTACCTTGAACAAGCTTAAGCAATTCGTCTTTCGCCTCTTTCCCATATGCCATTGAACTCTCTGGTGCATCTATACCTCTGCTCCGTTTCCAAAATCATTATGCACAATAAAATTTAGTTGGTTTTGAATCCATAATTAATGTTACCTTAATCGAATTCGATATTTCCGAGCAAGAACCTCCTCATTATTTGGAAGATTTATCACCCTGAGGAAGTAAAGATAATTGAACATACTTAGCATCAAGTTTCAAGTATTGAACAAAACAAATTCATCCAAAAATGCAAGCAGATTAAAGCCAACCGATATCCAGCATTAATGATTTCTTGGTGAAGGGCATCTGCTTTTGCAAAATTTCTCACGGTTCGTGCTTGTGATCTTTGAACTGCTGCCACTTGTACTTCTCTAGGAACACAGGATGACTCCCTTGAGGTAGCTGTACTAACATACACCGTGATGGTATCCCCATCTGCCACTGCTCTTGCATCCACCTGATTCCATTTTCTAGTAATTCATTAAGACAAACCATTTTTCCAGAGATTTGATGATAATTTGGAGATTAAGATAACTTTTTTGTTTACCGGTAGTGTTTGCATTTCATATTTCACTCCTTGGGGCAACGATGTTGGGACACCAGCTGAAGTTTGTACTAGAGTATGAGGAAGAGGCAAACCATAGAAAGCCAACAAACCCTATAAATAAGCAGCAAGATAACAATTGTATGCGTTAGAATACACTGCATATAGTTTCAAGCATTATGTAGTTAACTCTAATTTCAAATGTAACATGTCGTGAGCACCTCAACGTCTGCCTTTTGGTGTCTCTTCAAGGTCTCAATTACAAGCCTAGCTGCATCCTCTGCTGTTTTTGGAGGGGGCTTTGTTTGTCTCCATGCCTCTGATAGTTTTCTATACCTTAAATAGATTAATTTTGGTAAGTCAAGCAGGCACATAATTATTTTCAAGAACACATCTAGCTCAAGCTAAAAAGAAGTATTGAGATGAATTGCATTCTCATTACCAGTTAGCCTGAGTCTTCCTGGATGACACAACATGCTTACTGAGTCCTTCTGGGACCTGATTAAATCATAAAAATAACGAACATTTAAAGAAGACATAGGTAAAAATCCAGCTAACCCAGACATTAAATTAGCTCTAAAACCTCAGTAGTCGAGAAATTGATCATTAACAAATAATTGAATCGTTACTCCAACTGACAGGCTTAAAAATTCTGACAGAAAAAGAAAAGCAGGTACCTGTGAGGTGATCTCAAAATGATATAGATCTTGAGCAAGAGCTGAGACACCGACGGTGGCTGTAGAAACACCGTGATGTCCAAGTGATCCAGAGTCGTCTGTGGTTTCCGGATGCAAACATTTCTGAAGCAAGAATCTAAGAGCATTTCCCATGAAGGAGAGTATCATGATGTTCAATTTTCAAGTGAAATCAGAAGAAGCTTGTGCAATGGAGAGAGAGGTTTCCCAAAGAAGCAAAGCAAAGACTTACTAAGAAAGAAAGAGAAGATCTATTGGAGGATGGCAGTTTGCAAACAACGAATAATGAAGCTGAATAAAAGAGAAGTGTGAAACGTGGCGAGTTGTTATTGGGAAATACTTTTATCTGCTGGACTTCTTACCATGAAATACAGATGCCTCACCTGGCGGGCGGTTAATCTTGGACTTTGAAGTCAACGGTTTCCGTATTTTGTAAGATGTGTCGGAAACACTCCCGCTTCGCCTCTAATATTTTAAATTATAAAAAATATGAATTAGATTATAATTTAACTTATATTTTTTTAAATTAATTTTTGAGCATTCATCCAATATAATCTAATAAATCTGAAAAAAAATTAAGATGAAACTATTTTTAAAATCAAGTCATCAACTTTCATCAATTAGATATATTAAACGAATGATTAATGATTAGTATAAAAAATTTAAGTATGTATAATTTAACCCAAAAATCATTTTTTACTTTTTTTTTAAATATCCACGTCATTTTGTATATAAAATTATATAAATATAGTATTACTTTATTAAACAAACAAAGGTAGTAAGAATATTGTGGACATTTTAATAAATTAAGGCATAAATTACCCTTATTTTATTGATATCCATTATTGCATTCATCGTCATCCCAGGATAGAATTGAACTTTACATCAATAATGGGCTTTAAAATATTCCGAACAGCCCTAGGAAGGGCCCATTTAGGGCTGAAAACTCATCTTTAGTAAAGTTAAATACCTCCGAGTTATTATATAATGCGCCACGTTCTCTTTCTACTACTCTAATTCTTTTCACGGCCATCTTTCGTCATCATTTCAGCACATTCACAACAAAAGAAAGATGTAACATTCTGGATCCTTCCGTCTTCTGAGTGCATTTAACACTTAGCACTGAAGCAAAGTTTTTTCTTTTCTTTTTTTCGTAATGTACCTGAAATTCTTGTTGTAATCACTGCTTTTCACTTCTTGGTTCGTGCACGTTGTAGACTTTAATGATCGCCATCTCATTAGCCAACTTAGAGTTTCCAAGATTGAGCATAAACCCAATTCAAAACTGTGTAAAACACCCACAATCCAACAAATGGCTTGGCATTTTCCTAGCCGTAAAATGACAGATCTTCACCATCCATTGTCACAGCCAAATCCAACAAAGGCCGTTATTTGGGGCCTTTCGGCAACCTTATGTTGAAGCTAGCTAATGGCTCTTTAATGCTAAGTCAACATAAATATGGGAATAAAGTTGCTTTTCACAAAAGTAAAATTCCCATCAAACACGTAAAGAATCCAATACCTGCTTCTACCTCACTCACCACTCACCATTGGCATTTCATATTTATGTGCTTGGACACGCACTATGCCAAACATTAAAATCACTGCACAATAGACTTCTTCCTCTTCGTAGTTCCACCAAATTTACAGTTGATCAACCAGAAATGACTAATGTAAGTACCCATTAAAGACTTTTGTTGCTATGCAATCTTTATTGCTGTTCTGCCGTTGTCTTATCATATGCTAATTAATTAATATGTCTCACAGGTTGTGGAACTGAAAGTGGGTTTGCACTGCGAGGAATGCATCAAGAAAATCTTGAAGGCCATCAAGAAGATAGAAGGTAAACCAATTCTTCAATTTTAAAACCCTTTTTCTGGTCTTTTTACTTTCTATCATCAACGGCCCCCTTGTAATTGCTTAACATGTTAATTTCCCTATCAGATATTGAAACTTATAACGTGGATACTCAACTCAACAAAGTTATAGTCACTGGCAACGTCACAACAGATGAAGTCATTAGAGTTCTGCAAAAGATTGGGAAGAATGCAACCAATTGGGGGGAAGATCAACCAGCCTGTTGAATCACAAATTCAGCTACACCTTGGCTTGGAGATGGAGAGCCATATTATATGATCGATCTGAAGCTTTTCGTTTACGGGACAGTATATTCAAAAGGCTATCAGTGGTGAATGATTGGTGTCCCTGAAGATATATCTTAGGCCTCAGTGGCAGAGAAGAAACAAACACAGCGAATCAGTATGCAGCACTTCACATTAAATTGATTATTGCTATTAAGATCAAATAAATGTCCCTCATTTGGCTCTGCCAAATCTGTGTACTGCTTTTCAATCAATTATAAATTTTTCTGACATGTTATCATCGTGAATGCGTCATATTATTGTAACCTATTTAGCCATCACTTACATTATGTAATAGCTAAATTGGATGGGACGGTTCATTTGCATCCACATCAGAGATTCCATTACCAGATCATCAAAGGTCTAGATGCAACAACGATCATCTCTAACTCTGACATAAGATAAACCCTCAAATTAAATTTATTTGGTGAAGTGAAAGATGTTATTACATAATTACAAGCCTCACTTTCACAGTAACATCGGACGATGAAGAAGATGAGGATCTACACAAACAACTCAAAGTTAAAGTCTCTGTACAAGAATTACATGGAAAATAAAAACAGTTAAAAAGCGAAAAGGGGTTCCTCTCCTCTTAACACGAAATCTCAACTCAACTCAACTCAGATGGGTCTGTCTACCGTGGCTGCTGAATCATCCTTGGACTCAGCTTCACGTTCACGATCTTTTGAGCCTTCTCTGCGTGCCTCGGCTTGTCAAATAAAGGTCGACCCTTTTTCCATTTCAACGACCCAATTGAGACCAAGTCCCTGCAAGCATCTCTTTCCTCCTCGTCTGCAGACACACAAGGGTGAGTTAGAGTTACTGAGTAGAGTCAGAGAAGTGATTTCTTTGTTTGGTTTTGTAAAAACTTACGTGGGTCATCGCCAAACAGAGAGTCGAGGTCGGGGAGCAGAAGATCGTCGAAATCGGAAAAGAAAGGATCGGCTTGGGGATCAAAGTAACGTTCTTGGAGCCAGTAGTCACGGAACCAGGGAGAGGATTGGACAAGGGCCCACCATTGATCTGAAAAGTCCTCGACAGTCCGATAGGCAAGTGGGATGAACATTGGAGCGTTGGGATTTAAAGTTGATGAAGAAGAAGATCTTTGAGAGATTACCTCCATTGCGATCGTGTGTGTGTCGGAGCAGAAGAAGCTATAAAGTGGATAAGGATGAGGAAGGTTAGAAGCATGGATCTTCTGTAAGCTTGCTTGCCCATTATATAACCTCAACTAACCAATATGGCCGTTTATTTAATCTTATTTACGTGGATGACCAGGTCCACCAAGTAAGACTTTTGCATTTTAATTGAAAATATTTTTAAAATTATATTATTAAATTTAATATAATTTTTAATATTATGTTTTATTCATAATGTTAAGCATGATTAATTATTAACATATATTATAAGGATACATTATAAGACTTAAAACCTTATATATTATAAACATAATAATCATCAAATTATCTAAAAATATATATATATATATATATATATATATATTTTTTATATGTTAACATATGTTGTTATATCACACGTTACAAGTTATAATAATAATTATTTTTTATCACGGAAAGAAAGAAGTGGGACATTATGGGGAGGGGTATGGTGCCCGAATTTGCAGATGCAGGACCA
>JANLJB010000810.1:0-13035 GCA_026212285.1 Bursera cuneata
TACAAGTGGTATCAGAGCTCGTTAATTTTCTTACAAAATAAGTTAACTCAGCATCGAAATTTAAGTGAAGTAATGTTTAGATCATGAAACATTTCCTCGACAATCAATCTTGCTGTTGTATCACCATAACTGATGCCTTGCTCGGAAAATCTGAAGAAGCTAATATATCACCGGCCACGCCCAACTCATCAATCTCACACCACTCTGCTAGTCCTAACAATATATTTGAGTGAATGTTATGTCTTCTTCCAACCAATATGAGATCAAAATCGTCGCCAATGGAATTGAGAATCCGCATTGTTTGAGATCCTTCTGTTATGGTCTCCTCAACATACTCAACTTTGCTATCAGTAGTGCTGGTCATGAACTCATTAATCAAGCCTAAGATATGATATGTTTCTGCTGCCAAATAATCACCACTAGCCTGAGTTGGGTCAATGAATCTAAGGACTTTAAGCCGAATGTTATAGTTGCCTGCCATGCGGACACCATATGCTAGAGCCTCAAAATCATCAGACCCTCCTAAACAAATCACACATAAATTTAATATCCGTTGACGAGAGAAAATAGATTTAGGGTCTCTAAATATCCCACGCTCAAAAAAAATCCCCACAGAGCACGGGGACATTTTCAGTACATTTTGTATCAGTATCTTAGTGAAATAGGCCCTCTTTTTGGGGAATGGAATAATCACTAGTGAGGCACTCTTCTCAAATGCCATTAAACAAATATCATCGTGCATTGTAACGTAGGGAGCGAAAGCAGTGAAACACTGCACCGAGATGTTTCCCATACTTTTTTCTTGGAAACGTTGGAAGGCTTCAATCATGGGCTTGACTTTCGTATATTGACCTGAAGATGTTATTTGGTCCAATCGATGTGGAATAACTATAGGTATATAGCTTCCAGTATACTCCTCCAACTTCATAATATAGATTCCTAGTGGACTTCCAGGTGAATTAGAGGCTTCAAGGATGTTGATAATGGTTGTCACATTATGTGGTTCGTGAATACATGCAAGGACACGAAGCTCAGGATGGCGTCCACAATGCTGGAGCGTGAGTTTTCTGTAGGATACATATCTCCTTGAAATGTCGTGAAGAGATTTCACTCCTGGTATAAAAATAAGCGATCGAAATATTGCTGTCAAGGCCATGACAGTAAAGCAGTCTCGTGTGATTATCTGCACAAAGGATTAAACTAGATATTGACTAACAAGTAATGATTTTGTTGGTTTCATCTTGATTAACCACATTGATTTTTGCTTAAAGAAAGTAACTCTAACATAATGTTGTATGGTTATTAATCTCGATCAGATTAATAATATATGTCATGCATATGACGAGAAACATCTTGTAGTTAGTTTAAGTTGAATAGAGTCGTACCTTGTTCCAGTTTATATGGCTGAGCAATTGAACATCATATAAGCCTCGGCAGTTTAAAATCAAGGCAAGTGAGATAGCATCCAAAAGAGGTACTCCAAAATAGAGTGATGTGATCCATAATGGAAAAAGCTCTTGCCACGATAGCTACCAAGACCATCAACCCCACAGCAAAGACAGCATGAAGTTTTAAAGAAAACAAATTGATCTCTCTGCCAAGATTTACCATGAAGCAAGGCAAGAACACTGCCCAAACAAAATAATCCAATTTATTTGTTAAGCGGGATCCCATTGGTGGGCTGAGAGGGATGGCCGTGCCTAAGAGTATTGGTCCCACAAAAATAGTCAGGCCTGTGCTATCTCCAAACAAAGCACAACCAAGGACCATTAAGTTGATAGCCAAAACATGTACAGGCTTCAATAATTTTCCTTCAGGGGTTTGCTTCATCATCCATAACAACATAGGGCGGAGGGCAAAAACAATAATAATAATCAGGGCCATAAAACTCAAGTACTTAAGTAGTGAGTCATGTCTCATGGCCCTTTTTGCACCCGCTGTCATCTGAGCAAGTACTAAATTAGCCACTGCTAACATGCTACTGATCAAAGAAGAAGAAAGAGCAAGGCGGCCCAGCTCAGAATTAAGGAGCTTGAGCTCACTGAGAATGCTGAAAATTACGTGGAAGGAAATTCCTGATTCCATTGTGGCAACCACCGGGAGGATCTTTCTTAGTTGTTCATCCAAATCCAATTGCATCACATTCTTGATTAACTCAGCTACAAATAAGTTTGCTATCAGTGGAATTACGAAGGATCCGATACCAATAGCAATGGCCATTCTTCCACACTGTTTGATAATGTTTATGTCCGTCCGCGCACTAATTGTGAAAGACATGTAAATGACGCCTAACACGTCAGAAAGATTAAGCATTGTCGTAATCTTTGCAGAGAACATTTGATTTCTCAACTTTTCGTTTCTTCCAATAAATGAGGGGCCTAAGAGGATTCCAGCCTGTGGCACATATATTAATTAAACAATGACGAACTACGAAGAACCCAACATAGATAGTCTCAAGCATCTTATTGTTATTGATAGCTTTAATAGATCAAATCATATAAGAAAAGCCAGGTAATTGATAAACTGATTGGTATGGTGACAACAGTTTAATATTTGCAATGATATTACTTTTACAAATTTTTCACACAAGACTGATGTAAGATAATATGATTAGATGAATGAATATATAAAATAATCCTAATAAATTATACTTCTTAGAAGTAATGAGTGAGAAAGATACATGCAGTCAAACTTTTACGCTAAATTCTTTGATGTTTATATCTTTCAACAATTGTGTCTGTCATTGGTTCTTTGGTAACTTATGCAATTACACTTCATTATGATAAGAAATGCTCTCTAACAGCAGTTAATCTAATTGTCATTGCCGCTGTACGTCTCTCATCATCATAATTTCAGGCATAAAACTAAGTTGTTGCAATAAAAGCTATAGAAAGGTAAGAGCTTACTAGCATTTGTGCAACAGGAGCAGCCTGCCCAAAAGGCTCGAGAGCGAACCGAAAAAATGATCCGAAGAAAGAAACTAACACAATAGGAAATATCCAATTTAGAAAAGGTAAACTTGGATTGTCTTCGTCAATTAATGCACCTGGCACACTAAACTTGTTATAATTTTCGCAAAAAGTTGAACCATTTATCTTCGTTTCATTGATAATATTCATAATTATTTGGCCGTTTAGTTGTTGCAGGAAAACCAAAAAATTAAAAAGGAAAGAGGAAGAGGGATAGAATTCTGTAAACGAGAAACAATGTGGTTCTCGGACAAGGAGTGAGAAGTACCCTGTTTGCATTCATTATTTTGACCTTTGTTGTTCGGCTTAATTTGATGGCATAAATTCGGTTATGACCCCTCCAAGCAAAACTGGAGCCGATATCAATGCAACGTGACTGGTTTACATTTGTTTGATCCGGCTACAAAGGATTAATCACAAGAAAACCAAATTCAACGTATAAACTACAGTGTTAGCCTTTTAAATCTTGATTAATATTAATTATTAGTCCTGACCATTTAAATTTTTGGTTCAATTAATTATAACTTAATATAATATCTTAATTTGAAATCATGTGTTTGAACCCCTCACATATATCACAATTCTGTTTTATTGGAAATGCTATTCAAAGCATTAGACTGTGAGGGTCAAAAGTGATCTGATAACCCAAAATATATATATAACGATTTTGACAACGAAAACATTTAGAATAATTCTATGGATTAGGCTATTTAATTGCACCCAAACAAATACTTTAAACACCAATTGTTTTTATAGAAATATTGTTATCAGGATATCTTTTTAATAATTTATCAATGAATACAAATTATATAATTAAATAAAATGATATTACTCAATTTCCCCTACCTTAATTCAAACCCTAATTTATTTTTTATTAATAAAAAAATTTTAGAGGTAAATTTTAAGTGGGACCTATTTTATGATAGTGGAATTTCTTTATAGATTCGAATTCTCTATGAGAACATTAAAATCATATATTTATATGGTCAATATGATGAATGAGTAAATGAGAAATTTTTATTCAGTACACTTATGAGTTGGAAAAATTTAAACAAAAAAATGTTTATCCCATATAGGAAAAAATTATGAAAAACCAAATATGTTTATACAAAGTCACTTATTGTTAATGGGTAAATTTGTATAGCATAGAAGCTCTTCCTTGTGTGTCATGGGAGGGTGGAAATCCACAAGTCTGGGCTTGGGATTTGGGCCTGTGTCTTTGTTCTGAGGACAAGAATGTTGGGCTAGCAAACTTAAACATCCATCTAAATCACGAAGAAGAAAAATAATATTTGAAGAGAAAATAGTTTTATCTAGGTATGATTTTATAGAGAAGGTAAAAAAGATCATGTTGATGATGGCTATTTGTGTGCAGAATGATGATTATGTAGATATGATTTCATACATATTGGTAAAAAAAATCATGTTGATGATGATGGCTATTTTTGTGCGGATGATGATAATAATGTGTTTGAGATGCTTCGATATTAGATTGAGGAAGGAAAGGGTTGAGTGTGATAACAGTGCGTTTGAGATGCTTCAATTAGATTCAGAGGAAGGAGTAGGACTCAAATTTAATAAGATATAAATATATAAATTATTTGATGTTTTGCTACATAAAGAAGAAAGCTTTCTTGTTTCAAAAGAAAAGAAATTGTATTAGAGGAATTTATTAGGAAAACCATATATTTTTTTATTTGTTTTAGAGCATTGGTGTATTAAATAAACTTAGAGATTAAAGAAGAAATTTATTTGAAGGATTTGAGGAATTTTTGTGTATTATGAATGGTGTAGGGAGTATTAATTTATTTTTAAACTTTTTAAATGGATGTGCAGAGAATTTCGGTATTCAAAATAGTTTATTGGGTTCAAACAATCCTACCCTAATTTTTATTCAGCCTTTTTATCTTACTAGCCTCCATTTTAAAAAATATCACTAAAAAATTAAATAAACCTCTTTTCATTCTCTAATTTCTTTTTATTACGTATTTATTTTTTTATATTTATTATTATTATTTTTTTTGATAATTTGAATTTTGTTTAGTTGTTTAATTGTGTTGATTTTGTTGTTGTTCTGTTTGTCTATGAAGAGAAATAAGAGTCTTGGAGCAGAGATAAGGGGAATCAAACGACTAGGATCTCCGCAAATCGAGAAGGGGCTCAAGGACGAGGTGAGTTTTGCTTTTGTTTGGTCATTGAGTTGGTTTTATAACGCTTATTGTTTGTTTGTTAAACTTTTGTGAAGAGACTTTGTTGGTTATGCAAAATTATTGAAAAATAATTATTTATACTTTAATAATTATACTTTTAAATTATAAATTAAAAGTATAAATAATTCGATGAAAACATCTATAATAATTAAAAATATTTATAATTTATTAAAGTATAAATTATTTATACTTTTAATAATTTATTGATATAATACTTTTAATAATTTGTGCAACTGCAGCTTTTGAAAAAAAAAATGAATTTTGTTGTTGTTAGGACATGACTCAATTGGAAAACGTTTGGTGATTAAAACTCACATCACTATGTTATAGGCCTAAACGTGTTTCTTATGCTCTATTTTTTGCTTTGTTTTGAATAAGAATCTCTTTGCAATCTGATCAGCATCAATGGTGTAACTTATATTGAGAGTCCAGACCTCACTTTATTTAAAAAAAGAATCGTCAATTTTCAATAAAGTGAATAATTCTCTACTTGAACAGTTGAAGTTGGTGTTTCAATAAAAGTCATTAGTTTGCATTGAGTCAAACAATGCCATAGTTGACTTCTTTTTTCCTTTGTATCCCTTTTAGTTTGTTCATTAGTTTCTCACGAACCCATTGATGTACCATCTCTTCATAGATTCAGTTCCTACAGACTGTGCCTGTTTTGGATAATACTCTTCTTTATAATTGATTTTTTTTCTGGAGCTTGTTGACAATTAGAGAATTCAAAATAATAATGATGTTATTATTATTATAATGAGAAACCCCAAAAATATTAATCTCATTATTAATATTCATAATGAGAGATTCACTAGATAATATTCAGAGGTTTATGACCATCCAGATATCTTCAATACTTGATTAGTGTCATTAAAGTTTTAGCATAATTTATTATGAGTTGATTTTTATGTGATTAAGAAATAAAACTCTGTTATTGATTAAAACTTAGAAACAAGTAGAAATTTTTTNTATAAATGAGGTTTACTAATAGTTGAATCGTTCATTTACTAGTACATTATTTCATTTAGGATTTTACTTTAAAACTAGTTAGAATTATTATAATTTGGATTCTCTTTAGATTTTTCATTTACAAATTTCAAATGCAATTTTGTGAATGTCAATTTATTCTTTAATTACTAGTTTTGGAGAATGTTGAGATGTTTTTATATATTATGAGGCTAAAGGCCTTTATTTTCTTATGTTGCTTGGTTTTGAGAATAATTTGTTGGAAGAATTAAGAGGTTCCAAAATAAAGTTTGTATATAATTAATCTTAGGTT
The DNA here is from genome assembly GCA_026212285.1 of Bursera cuneata. NCBI lineage: Eukaryota > Viridiplantae > Streptophyta > Magnoliopsida > Sapindales > Burseraceae > Bursera > Bursera cuneata. Next base: position 6,459 of record JANLJB010000810.1, read on the forward strand.
GTTATAATTGTTAAGAAACAATTAACTTGACTTATAAAGGTCTTGATGGTTGGTTATTTTGNGTTTGATACTATGGTAAGAAACCATTGAACCTATAAAGTTTAAGATTATAAGAAAGAAGACGTGTGACGTTAGTATTTTAAGTTTTTTGAAGCTATAACAATAATCAATTAATTGTTTTATGTAATTTTAAAATTAAAAATATTATCTTTGAATCTCTAATACAATAATTATATTGAATCTGTTTTAAAGTGATTCAAAGGGCATACTTATTTATACCTAAATTAANTATTGAGAATAACCTTTTTTTGTTTTTAAATAAAACTAATAAAAAAAATCCATGATATAGTTTATCAATATGGACCATGCAAAACAAATTTTGGATGAGGGAGTGGATTTTAGAAAAGCCACAAAGAGAAAACAAGTAAACATTTTTTTTTTATAAAAAAAAAAAAAGATGAAATAAATTTTTACTTTTTATTCACGTGACACTAAGATACACCGACCCTTTTTTATTTACATTAATGGGTTCTGTACTTTCTCTAAAAAACATTGTAGCTTCAATGGTTCCTTGAAATTCAGAATTATTAGGAATTCATAAATAATCTCTTTCCAAAGAAAACCAAATTCCGAAAATTTTCTTAACAATTCTTTTATCTAAATTAAAAAAAAAAAAAATCATCATCTAACTTCACTTGAATGAGTATCTTGGTCCTTCAATCATTCTTTGCACAAATGAAGCTTGTTGTTGAATCACCATAATTGATGCCATTCCTCGAAAATCTGAAGAAACCAATATATCACCAATCACGCCCCACTCTTCAACCTCGTTCCATTCCTTTAATCCTGACAACACCTTTGACTCACTATTATGACTTCTCCCAACCAGTAAGAGGTCAAAATCGTTGCCCATTGAATTAATGATCCAAACTGTGTGGGAGCCTTCTGCTACAGTCTCCTCAAGATACTTAATATTTTCGCTGTCGACAGTGCTCGCTCTCAAATCATTAATCATGATTAAGTCTTCTTTTTCTTCTATCTTATCACTCTTAACCTGATTCATGTCGGTGAATTTGATGACTTGCAGCAAAACTTTATGGTCCTCTGCCATGCGTAAACCATATGCTAGAGCCTCACGATCATCAGGCCCTCCTATAAAAACTACACACACTTTTAACGTGAGTCGCCGAGAGAAAATAGGTCTAGGGTTCAAAAATGTCCCACGATCGTAGAAGATCCCAACTGAGCAGGGAGCCATATTCAGTAAATTTTTAATCACAATCTTAGAAAATGATATATTTGATTTCTGAAATGGGATAATCACGAGCGAGACACTCTTCTCGAATGCCATTAAACAAATATCTTCCTGCATTGTAGCATAAGGAGCGATTGCTGTGTAGCATTGCACATAGACATGATCCTTATTTTCTCTTTCATAATGGTGAAAGATATTAATGATACGATGAACTTTGCTATTACGATCAGAAGATATTGGGTCCAGTCGATGCGCGATAACTACAGGTATTAAGCGTCCAACATACTCCTCCAGCTTCATGACATAGATTCCAACTGGACTTCCAGGGTGATTAGAGGCTTGAAGGATATTGACAATGGTTGCCACATCATCAGGTTCATGAATACATGCAATGATACGAAGCTCCGCCTGGTACTTGCTGTGCTGGACCGTGCGTCTTCTGTAGGCGATAAATCTTCGTGAAGAGTCATAAATATATCTCACTATGGGTATAAATATAGCAGATTGCAGCATTGAATTAAGGACCATGATGATAAAGCTTTCCTTCGTGATTAGCTGCACATTGTTAAAAGATGAAACCAAAGTTATTGACTAAAGAGAAAGGAAGTAATAATTTTGTTGGCACTGAAAACGAAAGGGTTCTATTCTCTTGATTTTATTGTTCGAGAAAGTAACCGTAATAAAATTTCCTGCTCAGTTATCCGAAGGTCTAGAAATTTCAGAGTAACTGATATTAGTTTAAGTAGGTAATGACAAGACATGGCATGCATATGACATTATAAATAGAAACCATAGAAAAGTACCTTTACTTCGTAGAAAAATTTGTGATGGTGAACATCGTATATGCCACGAGTGTTCATAATAAGGGTGAGTGTGATTGCATCCATGAGGGGAATCTTGTAATAGAGTGATGGAATCATAATAGTAAAAGATTTTGTCACCATACCTACAAAGGCTAACAACTCCACAGCAAAGACATGATGACGTTCTAGAGAAAACAAATCCATGTTTCTGCCAACATTCATTACAAAGCAAGGGACGAACACCGCCCAAACCAAGTGTTCAATTTTTTCTGCTAAGCGGGATCCCATTGGCGGGCTGACAGGAGCGGCGAGGCCTAAAACAATTACCCCTACCACAGCATGATGGCTTGTGAGTTCCCCAAACAGAGAATAACCAAAGACCATTAAATGGATGACCATTAAATGTCCATGCCTCAAAGGTTTTCCTTCTGGGGTTTGACTTATCATCCGTTTCATCATAGGACGGATGGCATAAATAGCGAAAGTAATCATAACTACCAGGCTCAAGTGCTTAAGCCATTTCGTTATTGGTGTAAGGTCATTTGTATCAATAATAAAATTACCCATTACAGCTAGTATAATCAAACCTAGTGTGCCACTGACCAAAGAAGAAGAAAGAGTAAGTCGACCTAGCTCGGAGTTAAGGATGTTAAGTTCTGTCAAGATGGTGAGAACTGCTGGAAAATTAACTGTGCAATTTAGGGCGCCAACGATATGGAAGACCAAGTGCAGGTGTTCATCCAATTGCAGGTCATTCTTCAATGACTGAGCTATCATACTGGTTAATAATATCGGAATCAGGGAAGAACCGATCCCTATAATAAGTGCAGGTCTTCCAGCTCTTCTGATGATTCCTATGTCTATCCGCGCACAAATACTGAAAGTCATGTAAAGCATGCCAAACCAGTCAAAGAAATTAACCACTGATTCAATCAAAGGTGGGAACATCTGCTTTTTTAACCTCTTATTGTTTCCGATAAACGAGGGGCCTAAGATGATTCCAGCCTGTGACACACACACATATATATAATAAGAGAATGATCTAACTCTATTAATCAACACGTGTTAATCTAATTGTTATTCCTGGTTTATTACATCTATTCTCATCACATACGAAATTAAGATATTGCAGGAAAAGCTATAGTTAAGAAGGTAAGAGCTTACTATCATCTGTGGAACAAAAATAAGCAGCCCAAGACGGTGGAGAACCAAATGAAAAAATGATGTGAAAATAGAAATTAAGAGAATGGGAAACAAAATCTTTTGAAGACGGAAATGTATTGCTGTTTCCGTCAAACTCGTCCTTTCAAACGCTACGCAATAGTGAGACGTATTTTCGGTTGTGAACTGTATAGCATCCATTATGGATTTGCCAGTTTAGTCGTTTGCAGGAGAAAAAGGAAACGGAAAGATGAAATTGTGGTTAATGAATAAAAAGAGAGAGAGAAAGAGAGAAATCTGTCAATGAAAAAGATGAAATTATATTCCTGGACAAGGTTGGAGAAATATGCGGTTATGAAACTTGTATGGTTAGTTATGTGCACTATTTGAATTAGTATCTTAGATCTTGAAATTCGATTGGCATTGTTTGGCTTGCATGCCATAAATTCAGTTAAAAAATATATCACTCAAGCAAAAGTTTAGCCGACTTCAATGCTAAGTGACTGGTTTAGATTTATTAATGTTTGGTCCTTACAGTCAATTAATCGCCTCAAATAATATCAAAATAAAAAATCTTGTCTTTACTTTATTGAATAATCTGTATTTTGAGTGGTTTGCTTTTTAGAGCAATATTTGGAATGTCAGCTTTTGATTCAAAATCAACCCAAAATATGGAGACCGCATTTTGAGAACAAAACCTAGGTAAGAACGCTTTTTTTTTTTTTTTTTCACTTGGCTCTGTCAATGGCTCCCTCGGAGGTCTGAATTAGTAAGAAAGTTTTGCTTTCAAATCATCATATGTTAAAACCTCTGTTTCAAACAAAAAAAAACAAAAAAAGGTAAATAATGGACATAAAATAACACTGAGAAAATTAAGAAAGAAAAGTCTTCTTTTGAAAAAGTTAACACATAAAATCTCTCTTCTCCCTCTATCAACTATATAATATCTAATATTTATTGTAGTTACTCTTTTTTCAATAATTAATACATAAACTTCTTTATAATTTCTAAAGAATTAAAAAATATATATTATTAGCTTATTTTATTATTTCACTTTATAACTTTCAAATTATTTATATTATTGCTAAAATATTGGCTAAAATAAAAGACTTTCCTAAATCCTAGAAAGAAATAAATCATATTTAAAATAAGAGAATTTTACTTCAGTTAAGTAAGGAAGAAGAATCCTATATTAAATATGAAAGTTTTATTAGGGAAGAAAGTGAATTTCTATTTCAACTAGAAGAATGAGAAGACTTAGAAAACTATATATAAAGTCTTAATCACGCATTGTTTAGATACAAGGTAAGAATGAGACTTGAGGACCTGTATAAATGAGTCTAACTTCTTGATTCAATTATAACTCAATTAGAAACACTTCAAGCATATTTTAATTCTAAATAAAATTATAAAAATTCTATGTAAAATAAGTGTGAGTGAGGATGTTTAGATAAAGTGTGGACATATTAGAGTCAATGGCGTAGGTCATTGGGAGAGATAAAAGTTTATAAGATTGTAACAAGTTATCATATAATAAAAATTCTCTTATCTTCAATAGCTAGTGGTTTTTCTTCAATTTTGGAGTTCTCTATGTAAATCCTTGTATTGTGGTGATTTTGTTTTTCTCTATTCTTATTTATTTCTTTGTTCTTTTTTAATATTTCTATAAAAGAGAGTCTTGGGTGGATTTGAAATTATTCTTTAAGGTTAATTGAAATGTCCAAATTCTCAACCATTGGTATCAAAGCGAAATGCATGGGTTCCTTGGTATACTGGAGGTGAGGTTGGTTCTTTGGTGCATGGAGTTTTGATGTGCTAGTATGAATAGTTATGATCTAGGAAAATTCTATCTAAAGAGATTGGATTTTAGGTGAAACCAGTTTGTGATCCTTCTCATCTTTTCTAGGAACTAAACTAGTGGATATTATTCACATCTACAGTAAAATTCGTGAGACTAGGAATATGAGGTAGAAATGTCAGAAGGTGATCAAACCTATTTTGGTTTGATAGAAAAGTGGGTGTGGACAATCTTGACACCTGAAGTAAATAGTCAGAAAATAAGAGCTGGTTCAACTTAACACTCTAAGTAAATACATAGAGATATTGACTTTGTTGCTAACAATTTGTCTCTTTTTCCCATGAGAGATGGCAATATCCTTTGCAGTTTTGTGAGATATGGTTATCCTTATGATAGGTCAAATCAAAGTTGTCATGATAAAGGATGGGTTATTATTAGCGAGATCAACAAGCTTACACATGAGCATTGATTTGGCCTTGATGTAAGGTATGTGATAGAAGATATGTCGAGGGTTGAGGAACTCTCAAAAAAGCCAAACATAGGGTTGGATATATATTTTCAACAACAATTTTTCGACATAAAGCCAAGGTGGAATCCTTAGAATTAGTTTATTCTAAGTGGATATACTTTTTATTGTAGAGTATGACAATTCTTTGGTTTAAGGATTATGGTTGTCAGTAAAAGACAATGTTAAACTTTTATTTAGCTAATGTAAAGATTTTTTAGAAGATTAGCTAAAATAAAATACTACCCCAAATCTTAAATCCTAAAAATAAAGAATCATATTTATAATAAAAGAATCCTATTTCGAATAGGTAAGGAAGAATAATCCATATTCAATTGAGAAGTTTTACTAAGAAATGAAGTGATTTCTATTTCAACTAGGAAATGAAGATCTATTTCAATTAGGAAAATGAGAAGAGAAGACTTGGAAGCTATATAAAGTCTTAGTACCACATTGCTTAGATACAATTAAGAAGGAGATTTGAGGACCTATATAAAGGAGTCTAACTTATTGCTTCAATTATGTCTCAATTGGAAACACTTCAAGCATGTTTTAGCTCTACATAAAATTCATCCCTAAAAGGTGTTAGTGAGGATGTTAGGGTAAAATGTGTGTATTGGGATCAATGTGATGGGTCATTGGGAGAAAGATAAAAAGTCTATATGATTGTGTTTTTCTCAATTCTTATTTATTTTTTGTTATTCTTAATATTTCTACAAAAGAGGGTCATGGGGTGAATTTAGAATTATTCTTTAAAGTTAACTGAGAGGTCTAAATTCTCAATAATTATAAGCTTACACCTTAAACATTAAGTTAAGTTATTAAAGATGTTAACCCCTAATTAAAATTTTTGGTTTTATCCCAACTTTTAGAAGTTCAGTCTCTAATATTAAGTTTGGTTATGAATTTTATGCTTTTTTTTTTTTTGTGCCTTAAAAGGAAAATAACAGACTTATTTATTCGTTTTTTTAAAAGGAATATAAAAATATATATTTCGTTATATGTTTTTGTAATGAGTACTTTATGAGTGTTACATCTTAACTATCTGCTTTTTG
>JANLJB010000811.1:6162-17828 GCA_026212285.1 Bursera cuneata
CACATAAAAATAGGGGTCTTAATGTTACTTAAAATATCAAAATGTGGGTCTTTATGTTACTTTATGAATAACAGGGGTGCGTTTGTTACTTAGACCAAACCTTGGGGGTGTCTATGTATTTACCCCGCTCAGCATCTTGAGAGTTATGTACGATAGGTCAACTCGGTCGAAGACTGTAATATGAAAATGTCTTAAATCGAAATTATTTTTTAAATTACACTTTAAATATTATTTTTATAAAGACTTGTATTATTATAATTTAATTTTAAATATTTTATTTATTTTTATAATTTAATAATAAAAAAATTATTTAATTGGTATGAAAATATCATTTAATTTCTTTGTTTCACTTATGGTTTTTAGAAAATCAAATGTTATAAAATGTGTTTAAAATTAAGTTAAACAATTAAGTTATAATAGTATAACCTTTTTATAAATTCGTCATGTAAAATTTTTTATTATTTTTTTATTTAAATTTTTTATTACATAGAAATAAGAGAAATAATACTTGTTGGAAGTTTAATTTAAAATTTAATAAAAATTCTAATTTTGTTTAGATCTGGTAAGGTAGAGTTTCTCAACACATGCTTGTACAAATGTAAGTGGAAGTAATTTGGTAATTTAGATGATAGAGGTCAGTTAGAGCATCTAAATTTTTAGAATCTTATTACTTTCAACAAGCCACTCAAAAGTTTTGGTCTATTCTGTATGGGGTACTTCTATATATGTTATAGGTGACAATCTTTAACACGATATGCAAACACATTATAGAATTAGCGAATTACTATTGACCTTAATCGTATTCGTATTATTTAAGAAACCCGAGTTAAGGGTGTACAAGACTCCAACCCGTTTGATAATCTAATAATTAAATGTGTTATCAATCCATAACTAGCAAACCCATTTGGTAACATAAATAATTAATATATTATTTTAATCTATTTATTAGTTTATGACACGATTACCCATTTATAATCGAAATATTTATTAATATAAAATTTTATATTATCAAATAAAATAAGTTGTATAATAGTAAATTAGAATAATTTTAGTTAATTTCTTATTTATTAACAATTATATGTATAATTATGATACTTTTTAATTAGTATAGATATGTCGAATGCATATTAACTATGCATAAATGAGTAAGGTAAATTAAATATGTTATAGTTATAACATGTTTATCAAATGGGCAATAAGTTAATAATTATATATTATCTATATTTTAAGTTTGGACACAAATAATTAAATGAATCGTATATGTTTTTATCAAAATTTTATTAGTTTATATATTAAGATAAGAAGAATACATATGTCAAACTCGAATTACTACGTATAACCAATACAATCAACTTATCTAACCAAACTCATATAGTCAGGTATAAAAAATTACTATCGAATAAATAAAATATATAATAAATAGTATAACAATCACTTATCCCTTTTTATTATACTATATGACGTTATATGGAATTAATTATGTTAGTTGGTTGTATTAGTGGAATTGTTTATTTTTCGTACTTGTCATATTATTATGTTTTGAGTGAAGAATGAAAAAACCAGGGCCGTTATTTGTTATTTTTGGAATCATAGGGACCTCCAGTTAATTCGATCAATCTTAGGGTGTTCAAAACTTCGCACACAATCAAATAAATGACTCCCCGCCACAGTGAAGTGCGTTACGTTACATTCACCATTTCACCATGGCAATAGAGTGCCTCGTCCTCGGTGATCAATCTCTTCTCTGAGTCGCTAACTCTCTCCAATCTTGAAATATTCACGCACTTGAACATTCAAAATCAACACTCATTCACCCTCTTATCTGTTTGAGCTTTGTTCTTTCAGGAGCTGGGCAAGAAATAGGGAAGAGCTGCGTGGTGGTCACCATCAATGGCAAGCGAATCATGTTCGATTGCGGTATGCACATGGGCTACGACGATCACCGCCGATACCCAGATTTCTCTCTCATATCTAAGTCCGGAAACTTCGACGATTCGCTTAGTTGCATCATCATCACTCACTTGTATAACCCTTTAACACCATTTTGCCTTTATTGCTTTCTTGTTTTTTCTGCTTCTCATTTTGTTAAAGTATGTGCTATTTGTTAACTTTGGTTGCAGTCATTTGGATCATGTTGGGGCGCTTCCTTACTTCACCGAAGTCTGCGGGTTTCGCGGACCTATTTACATGACTGTAAGTTAGTCTATCATGTGTTCGATAAAATGTTTAGCTCGTGCTTGATTGACTATTATTCTTTTTAGAAGGCCGAGTGGTGAACCCGATTGCTATTGTTTGTTGAGAGTTAAGATTAGGATTCTGAAACTGTGTGTTTTATTGTTTATTTATTTGCTGTTTCTCTTTTCTGATCTGTGTTTTTATAGAACAAAAATATGATATTAGAGCTATTTTATTCGTATATACAAGTTCAACAAGCTCACTGTTTATTTTGGAATTATGAGCTCTAAGTTCAGTTTCAAGCTGTTCTCTTGCTATATAGTTCAGTCTTGGCAATTTGATGTTTTAGGTGAAACTTTATTGTGTTGAATTGGTGGTGGAGTTTTAGCTTCCCTTTTTGGTAGTTAATGAACTACCACTGATAAGTTACATAACTTATAATGCTAAAATAAGATAATTATTTTTCTCCATGTTCTCAACCATATTTTCTTTTGTTTTGTTCATGAAAGGACAATGATTTAGTTCCTGATTTATCAGAATTTTTCTTGTACTCTTGAATTATCATCCTTCCTTGTAAACTTATGGTTTAAAGGGAAGTCTTTGTGGACTTCTGGTTCACTCCTTTCTTCTTTGTATTCGAAGTTATTTTTAATAAAAGAATTTGTGCTTTACTAAAAAGAAAGGGGAAATCTCTACACATTATTTCATGTTTATCTGCTCACAACTCTTTCCTAATTCATCAGTGCATAGACAATTTCTTTGTAAAATAGATAGAGATTAGGTAGCCAAATCTTAGTATTTGGGGAATTTAACCTTTTTAACATGAGGTTGTTTTGATGCTAATTCATGTGTTTTATATTTGTCTGACAAATAATTGTCTCCTGCAATGGATCCAATATTTTTATTATCGATGCATACACCCTTTTTGTTTTCTTCCAACAACTGAGAAGAGTGGATGTGAAAAAGAAACTTTTATTTAATTGTCTTTGAATTAGAAAGTAGGTTGGCTTTTTCATTCATATCTTTTTTTTAGCCTGTTGGATTGTTTGTAGGTAGGCCTTCAATATCATGGTTATGATGTTTTCTTTTTCTAATTGATCATGATTGGAAATGGAACTATAGATTTTAATGTTACCCTTGAAATTTATCACTGCAGTACCCAACAAAGGCATTGGCTCCTTTGATGTTGGAGGATTATCGAAAGGTTATGGTTGATCGAAGGGGTGAAGAAGAACAATTTACTTCTGATCATATTGTACAATGCATGAAGAAAGGTATATGTATTTTACATTTTCCATTTCTGTACCTCAGATTGGACCTGCCATTCTTTATGCAATTAAGTATATGCTAAATTAGAAGCTGTATGTACAATAATGGAATTCCTTTCTCATTAAAACATCATTTGCATATTGTTTTGAGACTGTTTTGCTTGAAAGCTCTTGAGTTGCTAAACGTTTCGAATCTGTTTTCATTTCACTCAAATATTTAATTTTGTCTACTCTTTAGTTTCTTTGCAATTTTACTTGGTTATAAGTTGCATTTTGCTTCATGTATTCTAAACTTGTTAAGTGGTTATATTACATTTAACACATCTTGCTTTCTGTCTCTCTCTCTCTTATGTTTTTTTCTTTGTATTTTCATTTTTATATCTTTTTGATATTGCATATTGTAAACAGTTTTTCGGTGCTTTTATTGTTTTACACTTTTATTTTCTTATTAATATCAGTCTGGAACATAATATATACAGAGGTTTCCATGGCTTAGGTTTGATGGGTTTGACATTTTACTAGATCTACTTGTTGCTGTGGCTACTACAGTTTATGAAGCAAAGTGGTCTAACCATGAATTTCTTAACAGGGAAAAGCTTTAACAACTCAACCCTTGCTCACAGAATTTTTTGTTTTAAAATACCTAGCTGAATCGATCTCCCCCTTCCTGTATTATTCATTTTGATTTTGGCTGATGACTTTTGATCAATTAAATTGGCCCTGAGAGATCCATTATCTGTTCTTCCTAGCTACTTGATCAATGTAAAGATATGTAGAAGGTATATAAATACATATATATATTTCAAAATATGCTTCCAAATATTTTCGAGAAGGGGCTGATATTTTATTAAACTAGTAACTTATATTATTTTGACCACCAAACACTTCCCATATTATATTTTTGGAATGTATTTGAGTCTCCTTTTTGTCCTGTTTACATACTCTACCCGAGTAATAATGTGATCCATGTTGATCAGCTTTCCAGGAGAAATATGAAAATTTCTTCAAACGGCTTGAAGACTGTACATTTCTCTTCCTTGCAATCCCCATTTTGTACCCTGTATGGTCTTGATATTATAAAAGTCTAGTGGACTTAGGTACATTTAAATATTTCATACTTTGAAGGTCTGCTTAATAATACTTGCATGTGTTTTGATAATGGTGCTATTGAAATCAAGATTTCTGATTAATTCTTCTTGTTGCACCTGTCTTGACTCTTAAAGCTTGTAATTGATTCGTTTTTGCAGTTATAGCAGTGGATCTGAAGCAGACTGTGCAGGTTGACAAAGACCTTCAGATCCGTGCCTACTATGCAGGACATGTGAAGTCTTTGAACTTAATCTCCAGATATATTATTACGTATTTAATAGGTTCTCCATGTTAATTTTTTAACCTTGTTTATATTGCTTAAGGTTCTTGGAGCTGCGATGTTTTATGCAAAGGTAGGGGACACTGCTATGGTGTACACTGGAGATTATAATATGACACCTGATAGACATCTTGGAGCAGCTCAAATTGATAGATTACAGCTGGATCTCCTTATAACAGAGTATGGAACCTATATGTGTGCATTGTTAAGTTGTTTGAGCAATGCCATTTGCAAAAGTATGGAACAAACTTTTTGCTTTGGGTGAAGTTGAGTAGAAAAAAACAACTTAAAACCATGTTGTTCAATTGTCTTGGTTTGATTGATGGTATAGTTTTATGCCATTCTCCAGCCAACTTAAGACTCTCTGGACAGCTGTAATACCACTCTGTTTTAGATTGTGGAGGCGTCAAAATTGAATCAGATGGTAGAGTTAAAACTGGTGGCTAAGAGCATTTCCTCTTATTGATGCCTTCAAGCAATTGAATCTGTTAATGTCCCACGTTAAGCGTCTCTAGCTCTCATCTTTGGCTTAAATACTAGTTAGGTCCCTCCATCTAATAGGTTTGGATTTTGGTTTGGAATCTTAACATGGTATGAAATTTAAGCTTGACAATCTCTTGCATGGGATGACACACAATAGGCCCTACTCTCATCACTCTCTCACTATGAGCTTGCATGTGAGGGGGCATGTCATTTGGAATCTCTAAGTCTCAGCATTAGCTTAAATACTAGTCAAATCCGTCCACCTAATAGCTTAGGCTTTTGTGTTGGAAGCTTAACAGAATTAATTGGCTCTGCTACTCTAAATACAAGTTCTCGCTCCTGCATTTTGAATAGATTTAAGAATTTTCTGCAATGTATTAATGTTCATTGTCTTATAAGAGCTTACATTCATATTTCATTGTCTTGTTAAAGAAATGGTTCTCCGGAGGCAATCTTAATAAAGGACAATGTTGATGGTTAGTGAACCAAAAAGAGCATTCTGTTTTGAGATCTTGTTTTTAATGTGTCACTTTCTTTTTGTTGCATGTGTTTTTAGTCTAGTGGGTTCTTCTCTCTTTCAGGGTTGTCATGCATTTACAGCAAATTCTATGGTGCATAATTTGTTGCTAGGGTGTAGGTGGGTTTTCCTTACCTTCTTTATGTTCTCAGAATCTTATCCATTAAATAAGTATTATCATATTCAAGGATGAATACTTGTGGAACTTTTCTTGCTTGCATATGATTATACACACCTGGTTTTGGAGTAAGGATGGTTTTGATAACTCCTGATACAATTTCTGCACCAGGTCTACATATGCTACAACTGTACGAGATTCAAAATATGCTCGGGAGAGAGAGTTTCTTAAAGCTGTATGGAATGACACCACTCTCAATCTCCCTTGTTCACTTGTTCTTATATTTCTATTGTTTCAATTTATTTTTTCATTATCTTTTCCTCCCATTAGTAACTCGAGTTCAAAATTAATTTTTATCCTGTGAATTATATCTTCGAAATATATGAGCTGCAGCAAGCTTCTTTTACTTGTTCTGATGGTCAGTACCAAACAGACAAAATTAGAATTGTAACTGGATTATGTTTTGTATGTCTGGAGATAGTGTAATCAAATCCATTATTTGGATGAGTGATTTATGCATGAAGCTTCTTATACTTGATTCTCCAGCCTACCCCTGCTTAACTTCTAGCTGTGGCATTAATTTGTTTATATTTCATAGATGCTGCAAGCATCTGAGAAAAAAATTAGATGATCTTCAACTCCTTTTTGTCAGGTGAAGTTTCCTTAAATCTTAGAGGAGTTCACTAATATTTAACCAGATCTTTTTAGCTAGGTTTTATTCTAAGATATAGCTGGGAAATCATAGTTTGATCAATTATTTGCTTGCGAACCTTATGTTCATTTATGTCAGTCAAAACTATAACTTGCTGCTATCAATATAGAGAACTCCGATAACCAGTTTGTTGATCTTGTTTTAGGCACTTTATGAATTCTATATTTATGGTGGTCTACCTTGGGTACAGTTGAGTTTTTAGACCAATTAGTTGGGTTAATTTTCCCCTTGCAGGACTTGGTGCAAAAACTTGATAAATTGCTGCCAGAGTCTACATTTCCAATGAAATTATAATCCAGTTGGGGCTTTTGAACCTTTAAGGTGAAGAAAGTGAGTAGAATGTTACATCATCTACTATAAATACCCATATCCAGTAAAAGATTCAGAAAATTATATAAAAAGTGGATGAAATATGCTCTAAAATCCTTAAATTTGAAATTTTCTATGTTTAGAGTATACCTCCAACTACATTGAGGCTTGATATAATCTCCATAAAGCTTTTGATTTATAATTAACTTGAGTTTTGGGAAAGCTTAGAGCTATTTGCACTGTTTTAATACTTTGAAGGAACAAAAAATCACAATCACCAATAAATTTTCTTAGATGCATCTTTAACTTTTCATAGGAGTGAGTAAATATCCTAAAGAATAGAAGTAGTTTGTTGAGTTGGCCTCTTTAAGTCTACCAAACTGAAAAACTTTAAAAGCTAAAGGCACAGATAATCTAGAATTCTAAGTATCTGATAGATTATAGAACCAAATTGTCATGTTGAAGTCTGTGATTCTCTGGAGCTATGTCCTTCATAACCTTCATGTTTCATTTTATTATGATGGTTATTCTCTTTTCGTATGCTTGTGTGTGTGTAGGGCTTACCAGGTTTGTATTGTAGTTTGTGTTATTCAATTGATTTTGGTACTGCACTGACTCATGCATGTTCTGTGTGATAATTGAAACTATTATTTGATCTCCCTCTGACAGTAGTTCACTTTATCTTTTTGGAAAACCCCCCTTAGGTACATAAATGTGTTGCTGGCGGAGGAAAGGTGCTTATTCCCACATTTGCTCTTGGAAGAGCACAGGTATTCTCATCACAAGAACATTTTATTTCTCTTCTGTAAGCATTAATTTTTTGAATTTGAAATTGTAACTTGTGATTTTGTAGTTGGTAAGGTTCTAATTATTTACAAACATGTAGCACTGTCTACTAATGCCATTTGTGGGATAAGAAGTTATGTCTACAATTCTAAATGCAGTGTATTTTGAATAAAATTTTCTTTTTATGTGATTATAGCTGGCAAGTTTACTATATGCCTTCAGTCTATACATAGTTTTCCTAATATTTAATGGAAACATGACCAGCCAATGTGGAGTTAATTTTTCTTTTACATCTAATCATTTAATGGAAATTGTTTTTGTTGGTCACTAATCTTGACATGCTATAGACATTAATTTCATTAAGATATTGGAAAACAAAAACAACTTGCATTAATAAATTATTTACTCTTTCCAGTTGAACTGAATAGAACCTGATTCTGTACAATTTGCATTGCATATGCTATCAAAACCAATTATGGATAGTTGACAGCTTTAGGAAAGAGTAAGGTGATGCAGAGGATATGGGTGTTGGATAGCTGGTCATATTCTCTCTCTTCTCTCATTTCACTTCATAAGGGGCTAGAAATTATATCTTAGAGATTTTTTACACCTTAGATTTTATGTTTTTGTAAAACTACTGGTCTTAGAATGCTTCTAGATGTCTAAGAAATTATCTTAATTCTGTTAATGAAATTACTTGGTAATTGCCACTTGACTCTTTACATTAAAATATTAAACATAGTGTTTGACATTTAAACATGTTGAGTTCTTGCCCCTAGAGACGTAAAACACTTGTCTTTTGAGATTTATTGTTTTAGGACTTGACTATTTCGAAGGAATATTTAAGAAATACTTTTATTTTTTGTGTAACAAGATTTATACCTGTCAAATAGGAACTCTGCATATTGTTGGATGATTACTGGGAGCGCATGAATCTTAAGGTGCCTATCTACTTTTCAGCAGGTTTGCTCCATTCACCTGTCTATTTGTGTATTAGTGATTAAATTGTATGATTCTTTGTCAATCAGTATATTATAACTCATGAAATGCTTTCTTTGGATACTTATAGTAAAGATGCATAGATGTACTTTTAACTCATTAATATTTCTCTCTCTATACATGCATATACATACATACATATACATATACATTCACACACTTTTTCCAAATGTGAGGAATTTTTCTGAAGGTATTAAAATTTTTTGTTACTTTGAAGGGTTAGCATTTAGTTATAAATGAAAAAGAATTATTACCATGCCACTAAAGAACTACCTAGGACATACCCATTATACCAACTATTAGTAGATCCAACATGAGGAATTAGAAAGCTTCCATCAGTGTCAATGAGCAGCATCAACTGGTGGCCCCACATAGGGTAAACTACTTGAGCTTCCAACTTCTCTTGATACATGTTACCTACCCGTGGTTGCAATTTTCTCTTGTCTTAAGATCCTTTTTCCATGTAAGTTCATTGTTCTTTTATACATCTGATCATTAATATATAAACAACCAGAGAGCTGATCTAGACAATGACAGAGTTCCTTTAGATTTTGGACAAATAAGTTGGTAAACGGATTGATATTAAAAACAAATATATTATTCATCTTTGTTTACACTGTTGTATGTATCTTGCTGACAATCTCGTTGTGCTATTAGAAGAAACATGGAGTTAATGCCTTAGTCAATAATTCAAAATTTTCTCATGAACACAAACACACACACTCATACATATAAATAAATGACTCCGCTTACTGCTATGTATTTACTGTTAAATCCATGTAGTTTCATATGCAATTTATCTGTGTTCTTTATAAGTAATCATGGTAATTTGACAAGTGTTCTTCATGTTGAAAAGTTTACTGTTTTGTGAAACGGTTTTCTCAGTTGCTCTCCTGGAGTGACATTTCTCCTTTTCCAACAGTAAGCAGTGATGTTACACACTTTTGCTGATATTAGATTCTTACTTTCAGGGTTGACCATTCAAGCCAATATGTACTATAAAATGCTTATTAGTTGGACTAGCCAGAAAGTCAAACAGACATATGCCACACATAATGCATTTGATTTTAAAAATGGTATGTGAATTTTCTTTTTATTTTAATTTTTTCCTCTTTTCTGAGGATAAAAGAATTGGCATTAACAATTTGCTTAAGCTACTATAGACAAGATGCCTGCATTTTTCCAGAATTTGGAGTCTTCTTACTGTAAATATTCCTTCTTTTTTCCCCCTTTTTCCCCCTTTTTTCCCTTATGTATTTCTAATTGGAGCTGCTTCAAATTGGATTGGTTTCGCTACTACTGAGTGTAGATACTCCAATCTAAATATTAATAAAATTTTATTCCAAGTCCAATTTATGGTTTTAGAATTCTCCCCACCTCTCTCTCTCATTGGTCATCTTTACGGTTGCAAGCTTGATATTTGTTGGCCACAAGTATTTCAAATTTAGAGATAAAATTATAGTTGGCTACTTGGCTTACCACCAATTCGATTTCAGATTCTTCTAGAATTTATTTAATTTTTCAATCAAAAAGATCATACAATATAAAATGAATTGAGTCTATTTCTTAAGTTTACCATATTAGATATGTCCAAGTCTTATTACACCGCGAATTACCTCTTATCTACAATGCAGACTATTCTTTGATGAACTTCAAATTACCATGTGAATAATCATATTTATACACTGCCTTCTCACTAGTTATAAGAACTTAAAAATGCTGCTTTTTTCTTCTTCAAACTTCAATGGCAGTTATTAATTTGAATGCAAAATTTTGACTTCATTTGTGCAAATTTGATGGCTTAGAACAGTGCTCCTTAGTGTTTTGTGATATATCGGCTTCAGAAATAAATTAAACATTTCAGTTTCTGGATCACTCCTGGTTATAAATTGCAGATATAACAGTATTCCAGCTCATGTTGAATGTGCAATAGCTCACAAAATATGTCAATTCATGATAATTGTTGGTTGAAACTTCTCTAACTTTTTTGTGGTTTGACGTTGCAGTTTGCAGTTTTAACCGTTCTCTAATAGATGCTCCAGGACCTTGTGTTCTCTTTGCCACTCCTGGAATGATTAGTGGTGGTTTTTCTCTTGAGGTTTTTAAGCACTGGGCTCCATCTGAAATGAATCTTGTCACATTGCCAGGGTACTGATTTATTACTTTTCTCTTTCTATTTAAGCATAAATTGTAAAGACTGACACTACTGTCCTTCATGATCTGAAACCTACTGTAATTAATCTACAACGCTTGATAGCAATTTGTCTTGTATTTGTACAGTTTTAAACCAATCGTTGGGATTTTAAACAGCTAAGAATGCTGAATAACCTCACTCTTATTAATTCATTGATACACGAGCTTGCTGCCCTTTTATACACAAGTTCACATTATATTATAGGAAAGTATCTACTAACATTTAACCTATAAGATCTGTTGCTAATAAGGAAGCAAACTAAAAAGGAAAATATGTACAAGGAGATCTCGGTATATTCCATAAGTGAAATATTCTGCCACTTACTGTAGAATATTTCCTATAAGTGAAATATTCTGCCACCTACCACAGAATATTTCCTGGAATAACTCTTTCCTTCCACACTCTCCCTAAAGTTGGCGAATAGATGTCAATCATTCCAAGCTTGTCCATCAGTGATTCATAGGTCTTTCTATTGTTTCCTTTAGTAAGTAAGTCTGCAACTTGTTGGCCTGTAGGGACATAAGGCATACATACTTCTCCGGCCTCACTCTTTTCCTAGATGGAATGTCTATCAATCTCAATGTGTTTTGTCCTTTTATGTAATACTGGATTATGTGCTAAAGAGATCGCTGACTTGTTATCACAATAGAGCTCTATATTTCTGTTGATATCCATCCTCAGATCTTTTAAAATTAGTCTGATCCACAGAATCTCATCCAATCCTTTAGCCAATGCT